>VZTQ01005264.1:212057-413409 GCA_013400755.1 Pelecanoides urinatrix
TGGACATTAGGAAAAAATTCTTTACTGAAAGAGTGGTCAGGCCTTGGAACAGGCTGCCCAGGGAAGTGGTGGAGTCACCATCCCTGGAGGTATTTAAAAGACGTGTAGATGAGGCGCTTAGGGACATGGTTTAGTGGGCATGGGGGTGTTGGGTTGATGGTTGAACTTGATGATCTTAGAGGTCTTTTCCAACCTTAGTGATTCTATGATTCTACTCAGTGTCTAGGAAGAACCTGAGTTACTTCTTTCACTGAAGCTACACTTGTGTATTTACTACCTGTGTTTTCAAAGAGTTTGATCAGCTTTTTCTTAACATAAGTTAAGCCTCACTACCTTTATAACTTTGGGCTGAGATTCTCAACGTGACCCATTAATGTCCCTCTTACTGTGCCTTTCTGTGATCTTTTTCTTCCTCGTTGAAAGGGATTTGTTGACCTAACAGCCACGTTACTTACCTGTGTAATGCCAAGTTTTCTTAAACATCCTTGCTGTATTAACCTGCCTGTAATTAGCAACTGTTGTCATACCACCAATCCTCGAAACTGAAGCTGAAGCCTCCCTCCTTCACTACCTCTTGATCTTAATTTTACTCCCCAACTATCTCAGAGGTTATTCCACTTTGTTACACTGTCTTAGTCTTCTTCCTTTTATATCCATGAATTGCAGTAATCTTTAAGCAGATGTTTTAGTGTAATTACATGTGAAAATGTAATTACATTACATTTTTAGCTACTTTTAGCTAAAAACATTAGTTCCCTGAAGTAGAAATGACTTCTTAAAAAGGACTCGATATCCCAATATGCCAATCTTAAAACATGAGTAATTATGCACATACTTTGTGTTAACGAGTAGAAAATATGCAGCTGTAAATTCGATCTAACACATGCCAATCAAATCTGTTGTTATCTTGAACTCTTGAAGCCCCTTGTTGGGTGCAAAAAAGGACTGTCGTGGTTTAACCCCAGCCGGCAACGAAGCCCCACACAGCCGCTCGTGCACTCCCCCCCTGGTGGGATGAGGGAGAGAAACAGAAGGGTAACAGTGAGAAAACTCGTGGCTTGAGATAAAGACAGTTTAATAGGGAAAGCAAAAGCCCTGCACGCAAGCAAAGCAAAACAAGGAATTCATTCACTGGTTCCCACCGGCAGGCTGGTGTTCAGCCATCTCCAGGAAAGCAGGGCTCCATCACGCGTAACCGTTACTTGGGAAGACAAACGCCATCACTCCAAATGTCCCCCCTTCCTTCTTTTTCCCCCAGGTTTGTATGCTGAGCATGATGTCCTATGGTATGGGATATCCCTTCGGTCAGTTGGGGTCAGCTGTCCCAGCTGTGTCCCCTCCCAGCTTCTTGTGCCCCCCCAGCCTCCTCGCTGGTGGGATGGGGTGAGAAGCAGAAAAGGCCTTGACCCTGTGTAAGCCCTGCTCAGCAGTGACAAAAGCATCCTTGTATTATCAACACTGTTTCCAGCACAAATCCAAAACGTAGCCCTATACTAGCTACTGTGAAGAAAATTAACTCTATCCCAGCCAAAACCAGTACAGCAATACATCTGGTTCTGCTTATAAATCAGGAGACTGCATAGTAAGGATGATCGTAACACATGTAACTGCTGGCTTTTGGTGTGTTCCTCCACTCCCCGCAGTTAAATACATGATGATCTCTGGCCAGTCAGGGTCAAGGGAAAGAGGACAGCAGTGCCCACACTCCTCTTTCTGCAGAGATCAGCAAGCATATCCCCCAGAGGTTTTTTATTACATGACGCAGTATGTCTTGTTAATTTTTGTTACATGTAAGCATTTAGACGAAGATGAACTTAGTCACACCGTTATAGATTATGCATGTACTGGAGCAGCATACAATTAATTAGTCTCTTATTTTTCAAATAATTTTCATTCTTGTATGAAAATTTTAGCTGTTTGCTTTTTCCAACAGTTTGCAATTCATATAAAAGAATGTGTTTTAAGAATACATAGTTTTTCATTAAATACTCATAGAAATCTTTCCACTTACATGCTACTGTGTCCCATAATGCAGTCTGGCAGCTTTATGCATGATTTTGCTGCGCTGGACCAAATAGCTAGAAGAGCTGAAGGTATGACATATATTGTCTGAGCATCTTTAGGATAGTTCCAAGTGCGTCCAAGGACTGTGGATCATAGAGAATAGGACACTTTTGCTGTTTACTTGTTGTCCCCAGGCACCTTTGAAAAACTGCCTTGTGAAATTAATTTAATTCCATTCTGTAAAACCCTGCAGGATAATGTTTGCTACAGGTATTTTTTGCTATTGTGTTCTTAATTGTTTTAAGGCATCTACCCATTTAAAGACCTGTCCTGATATGTCAGAGGTTTGCTGTTTTCATGTAATTGCAGGAATCTGCAAAGTATTTTGAGGCCAGATACTTGGCCTGTAGTCTATGCAGGGTACTCGTGTTATGAAAAGATTAAACAGTTGTTAAAATGGGTGCTTTTTGTTTTCCAGAGACCACCATTTTATCTTTGTCCTTCAGGCCTTACGTGTTCATCAGTGGGGACATAATGCGGATCAAGAAGGGCTGGCTTCAAATAAGATTGTGTTCTTTTTCAGTAATGGTTTGGCCCATTTCATGCACGCAGCACCTAAGTTTCTTTGGGGAAATGGTTTGTGGGGGCTTTCTGAAGCGAATAATCCTATTACCAAGTTCATCTGAGTGCTCGGGCTACTTACAGCCCATGTTAGAAGGAACAGGAGAGGCATTGCTTTATCATTTAGACAGGAGATCCACTAGCGTCTTTACAGAGGACGCTGCTCGGGTTACCTCGGGTGCTGTTTTTATCTGCCGTGGAAAGAGCAGAGGTCTCATAGTCCTCCTCCAAGACTTTGGGATGGAGAAGGTGCTTTGGCTTCTCTGTGTTCTGGAGTGGTGGGAGAGCCCACGCTTCCCTGTCAGCACGCGTGGTGCCGGCTTTGGAGCAGCAGATGCTGAGAAGCAGCTGGCAGTGGCCGCGCTGTGCCTGGTGGGGGCACTCCGTCGGCGGTGCTGCTCTCCTCAATTTCCTGGAGGCTGGAGGCTGACTCCAGCGGCGGTGCTCCCGCCTGCCTGCCCGTAACGGGCAGCTGGGCTGCCGTCTGAAGCAGCAGCTCCTGCGAGTAACAGGGATGTTAGGGAGTGTGTTGCCCGATCTCTGTTTTGCAGCTCCGGCAGTGTCTGCTGACATCTCATCCAGGCCTGGAAGGGAGGTACGAGAGAGCCAAAGCCACGGCGGAGGTGCTGCACCGATGCCGCTAACCAAGCGGTGCGTCGCCGTGACCGGGGGGACGGGCAGGGAGCCCGCGGGACCCGGAGACCAACCTCCCCGCTACACTCAGCGTTGAGGTGTTCCCGGTCTTTTCAGAAGTTTGTAGGAAGCAGGGGCCGCGCTCGCATTTCAAACAACGTAGGCCACAACCCCTGCCCTCGCCTGGCCCCCGCCTTCCCCCGCTACGCACCGGGCCGGNGTGCTGCCGTTGCGGGGGGGTTCCCGCCCCCGGAGCGGACGGCGGTTGGGCTCCCGCCGGCCGCAGCTCTCCCGGCGCCGGGGCCTGGCGGCGGCCTCCGAAGGGCGGCATCAGGCGGCTCGTAACAATGGGCGCTTCGGTGGCTCGGGGGGGCCCGGGCGGAGGGGGGGGGCAGCCGGCCCTCAGCCCGCGGGAGGCGGCCGGCGGGGCGGGTAGCTGGGGGGTACCCGGGCAGGCAGCTGTGCTCCGGTTCGGCCGTGGGCCGGTGGGTTGCTGTCACCCGCCGCTGGGCGAGTCGCATCGGCGTGCACGAACTTGTTGGTTTTAGCCTTGTACCCAGAGACCCGGGGCCGGGATTGGATGCATGAGCGGCAAGATGGAAAATAAGAGGAAACAGGCGGTGAGCGGGATTAGGTGGACCTTTGTGTTCAGCGGGAGAGTAGCCCGCCTTAGAGCACGGGCGGTAGGCGCTGCCGTGGCCTGGCAGCGAGGAGCTGGGAAGGCTGCCTGACCCGGCTGCGTCCGCCGGGTGTGTGTGCGCACAGGGGACAGACCTGCCTGCAGAGCTGTGTGAGCACAGTGCAGTGCCGAAGTGCAGCATACGCGAGTGTTTTGTTCATCACTGTAATTTTTTGATGCAGAGTCTGCCAGGAGCATAAATCAGTAACGTTTTGCTACGGTGTTTTTTGACTGCGTAAACACAGTAGAAACTTGGCAATCTGCGTACTTTAGCTTCTGTACAAAAATGACAAGACTCTCCTTTGCAGTAGTGAGTCGTCAACATAGCTAGCTTTCACCTGGGCATGTGTGGTGTGATTTGTCTGGACTGCCTGTTTTACAAATTAGTATTGTGGGAGTTTTGAGGAGAAAGATCAGTTTAAAACTATCTAAAGATAGTCGTTAAAGTAGTAGTTCTCCTTACCCAGAGCTGTGGTTGGTGTCCAAGCTCCAGTGTTTTGCTCGTGTTGCCATCAAGTTTAAGGTTTTCAGAGACTCGCGGGGCTGGTCTGTTTACCCGTCTGAGTTTGTCAGTTCTCCAGTAGCCCCAGCAGTCGAGTAGGACAGGAGGGAGTTTGGGTGCAAGCATTGTTCCCCCCATATGTGCACGCAGTTTTTCATTCACATTCTGCATCTGTGAACTGCTGTTTTATTATTATTTCTTCCAGGTCCTCACCACTGATCACAAACAGACCATGCCTCTTCCAGAAACCATGTTTTGCGCTCAGCAGATCAAGATCCCCCCTGAGCTACCTGATATCCTGAAGCAATTTACCAAAGCTGCTATTAGGACTCAACCTCGTGATGTTTTGCAGTGGGCAGCTGCGTAAGTAGGATGTTCACATAATGATGTAGCACTGTGTGTGTGGACCCACAAAATCTCGCTGCTCCTATTTATTATAGAGTGGAGCTGGCTTGAATATTAAACCAGCCTGTGTAATTGCATATGTGCTTCTGTGTATTAATGCAGCATGTGAGCCTTTTAAAAATAGTGTAGTACTTGATTTATTTTCTGTTGCATTGAGTTTTAGGACTGGCATATTTCTGGAATAGTTTGATTTCCATATAGAAGAATGCATCTTAATTTTTTTGTTGTTGTTAATTGCTCTGTCCTTTAAGACCAAAGAGGTCCTTTAAGATTTTAAAAGACCAAATATTTTTTTTTCCCTCTCATGTGAAACTTAATTCAGTTCTTGGAATTTAAAGGAAACCTAGAAATAGCTTTCTAATTCTTAAGCTTGCTTAGGTTTCTTTTTTGTTGCTGTTATTGGAACAGGAACAAAAGTAAGGAATCTCCTTAAATGTTACTGAAATAGGAAAAGAGCCTGAAAAGTCGTGACTTCTAGGTGATAGTCCACATAATAAATCTCTTATCATAAAGTTGGTTTAAGATATTTAAATGTTTCTTCTTCTTTAGCTTCTTTTTTTTCTTTTACCTCAACCACTCACTATCATTTTTTCCTGTCCTACAGTTTGTGTGGACAAGCTCTTGAAAGGTGTCTGTGAGATGTTCTCAACTGGAGGGGATTAAAAAAGTCCATGCTGTGTATGTAAGGGAGGGGAGGCAGTTAACAGAGCCAGGCTGGAATCTGGCTAGTCCATGAAAAAGAAAAAAACCTGAAGCTGAATTGCTACAGCTGCAGTGTTGGAGAAGGGTAGCGGGAACATCTTAAAATGGCGTGGTGTTTCTTAGGAATGTGATGAAGGTGGGGTGCATGTACCTCTGGGCGATGGATGTGCAGGGAGCTCGCCCCAGCTGAGCAGTCGGGAGCGGCAGCTGCCGGGTGGCTTGAGCCTGCTGGGACGTGGGGCTGGTGAGAGCAGGGGCAGCGCAGCACTGCTGCGGACACGCTGCCGGCCAGACCCTGACCTCTGTTTAACATTAAAATTAAAGATCGCACTAGCTCGGTCGGAGGAGCCCCTGCGGATGGGTGATCCCCCCTGCTGCTGGTCGCGCACCCTTTTCTGGAATATGCTCTGGTGTGAGAGCAAGGACTGGGCCTGGGAGCCACGCGAAGCAGAGCAAGGCTGTGGTTTTGTGTATGCTGCTGGTGTTGTAATGCTTGTCAATAATCAGATGGGGAAATGGATTCGGCTGAAAAATAGCCCGGGTGTTATATGTACATACATACCGTGCATCTATTTCTATACAGTCACGCTACTTCAGTTCTGCAGTGCTGCTTGCTGTGCCTTTTGGCAAGTATTTGCACAGCATGGGATAGCCTGGGCGTGGACATGGGTGACCGGGGCAGATGGTGGAGGGTGAGTGGAGAAACCCTTAAGATAGACCTGCTATTGAGTGAATGAAAACTAAGGTTTTTTGCATGGTTCAGATTGCTGGCCAGTTATGGCAGAGGTGGTTGCTCTTGAGGTGGTGGTAGCCTTATAATTAAAAGAATGTGCATCTAATTCCCTTCTTGCGCTAGTCTTAAATTTTATTTTGGAGTGGACAGAAATAGCAGAAACGCTGATGAGAGAGTTGCAGGGTAAATAGCTAGTCATGCTTTTTGGGTAGCGTGAGGGGAATGTTAAACAAATAGCCCTAAGGTGCTCGTCAATCAAATGGGAAAAGCCTGTGATTTGGTTTGCCCACTCTGATGTTAATAAATCACTGTCTGCCTTTGCCAAGAAGGGCTGAGTATATCACGCACAAACTAAGGTAAATGCCTTAAGAATTATTAGAGTTGTAAAAAGGAGCGTGTAAAGTCTAAAGATTGTGGTTTCCACTAAAAAGAAAAGTGGTACCTGGGCACGGGGAGATGGGAGTTGGGCAGGCGGGCAGCTTGCCGAGCGGTGCCGCTCCCGCACGGGAGCATGCGGATTCATCCACTGATCTGTAAGGGTGTTTACTTCTGTGCAGCGTGTAATGGCCATGGGCATTGAAGTGTGTTGCTCTTCCCATTCGCTTAGGTATTTTTCAGCATTGTCAAAAGGTGAGACCCTTCCTGTGAAGGAGAGGATTGAAATGCCTTTAGCAACAGGGAAAACAGACACTGGTTTGACCCCAGGACTCCTTAAAATCTTGCACAAACAGGTACAAACCGGCCTTTATCAAATGCACAATGCTGTCGAGGAATGCTGATGTGTTGGGGATGGTTGGGGAGACTGACTGTCAAGTATTTGATGTATTTTGGGGAGGG
The DNA here is from genome assembly GCA_013400755.1 of Pelecanoides urinatrix. Lineage (NCBI taxonomy): Eukaryota > Metazoa > Chordata > Aves > Procellariiformes > Procellariidae > Pelecanoides > Pelecanoides urinatrix. The sequence goes on from VZTQ01005264.1 coordinate 219,174, forward strand.
ACTGTGTTCTTAGTTTCATCCTGGTTTTCAGAGTTTTTACTGTGGTACCATGATTTTGTTTAAAGCTTTCTCCCAAAGGCGTGGTGAATGTTGCAGAACTGAAGGAAAAATGGAAGGACTTGGGCTTGCCAGCAGAGCAGCTGAAAGCTATCCTGCAGTTGGACAACTTCGGCGAGAAGGTGGAATGGATGAAGGTTCTGGCACTTGGGTGCAGCGTGCTTGGCAGGGTATGTTCACAGCAGGAGCCCTCATATCCAAACACAAACGGTCATATATGATCATGTATGAGGTAGACCGTAGAACAATTAATGCAAATGGACTTTGGGGAATGGTGGTTGCTTTTGCAGCAGCTGGCAAAGTGGCTTGTGTGTTTACTTCTGTTCCCCATCAGTTTTTGGTCAGGAGCTTAACCAGAGAGAGGCCTAAGTCCTCAGGTTACTGGGATGGCAGTAGAAGAGCAAGCATGTCCACAGGGAGCTTGGACCATGAGGGAGAGGATGTTAGAGGAAAGATGCTTATGGTGTGAATGTAAATGTCCACAGAGGAGAACTGGAGGGAGAAATTAAAACATCAATTTTTAATTGAATGTGTAGTGAATTAAATTTTCATAGAAGCCGTTAATGTTACTAAATCTACATTTAATTCTTTTAATGTCAGTAATAAAATCTCAGCAGAGCACTTAATCAGAATGGGAGATTATAAAATTCATTAAGCTGATGTTCTTATGAAGTATAATATTTTTAATGACTTCTACAGTAGGGAAGAAGGGCTACTAAAAAGAAAATACATGTTAAATAATATTTTGAGAATGTTGCAATATCTGGAAGCCCTGAATGTTAACCTGGTGATGCAGTCATGTATATATATATTTATTCATTTCAACTCTGTATTTCTTGATTCCAGTCCCCCTCCCAACAAGATTTTGTAGTTTGGGTTCTTTTCTTCATTTTAAAAAGGTAACAGCAACATTACTTATTTAAAAACAAACAAACAAAAAAACTCCAAAAACCAAACCAAAGATGGAGTCACAGGAATATAATTCTGGTGAAGCTAGACAGTCTACATTTACCTCCATCTATGCATCCTTTCAAATATTAAGTGAATGATTTGATTTCTGCTCTACATATTGAAACCTAAACTTAAGTTTCTAAACCAGAGAGGAAGATGCACGCAAGAAATTTACGTTCACTTTCCTGCAGCTGTAAATTGTGTTCATAGTTGAATAGGGTCATGGGTGAGATAAAAGAGTAGACAGGTTTGAGCTTCTTAAAAACACTAGTCATCTGAGGTTTCTTTCTGTGAAGCACTGATGTGTATTTACAGCCTTGGAGAAATGACCGCAGAAGTAGCCTGCCAAACTGTCTTTGACAGGTTGGGGAATCGATGTGAATACCTGTGCTGCGCTGTGAGAGCGCGAGAGCACCTGGCAGTTTGGAGCGGCAGGAGCCAGAACCGCTGCAGAGGGGTAGCAAACTGCGGAGGGTAGAGTCTGCTGTCGTGTAGGCAGCTGCCTCCCCTTCCCCACAGAGGCCTCCCAGGGGAGAAACTACCTGAAGTAAAACTGTTAAGGGATTATAAACTGACACTTCCCTGGCCTGTGTTCTATATCTTGAACAGATACTGCATTTGTTTTAAATATTGCTGTTCTGCTGTTAGGAAATAAATATTTTTTACAAAGTCATTTCTTGCTTATTAGTGAAGAGGTAACGATAAATTTTGAAGAAGTTACAGCAAAAATATTACTACATGGGTTAAAAAAGGCCTGTGTGGGGTTTTTTTGGTGTGTATTTTTTTGTTTCTTTGTTAATGGCATCCAACCAGTCTTTGACGCAATGAAGCTCAATGCTGAACTGCTGAGTTTTTCCACACGTTTCTCCATATAGCTCAGCATGCATAGGGCACTGGATTATAGACATTGTCTTGAATAAAGGATTTTTTTAAAGTATATTTGGAATTAATACTTTGAGGCATGTTTGTTCTAAAGGGAACTCAGACGTTATTTGGCTTTGACTAAAACTGAAACATTCTTGAAATGCTTTTTGCCTCAATGCTTTTTCTACTAACTACTAAAATGGAACTTGTGTACAAATAGGGAAAATAGTAAATATCAGGATTTCTAAAAATTAATATCATACTAATATTATGTTATAATAAAAAAATCATCAAAACCATACGAATTTTCTGGGTTTTTTAGATTTGTCTGTCTTTGCTGTTGAGAATTCCTTTAGATCCATTGAGATGAGAAATACATATACATACATATGTATGTATACATACACACACACACACACATAGCTAGCTATGTGTAGCGATGTTTGAGCTTTTACAGAATAGAGCAATTTGGCCATATTGGTGATAAGGCTCAGACTACCCTGTGCAATCTTAAAACATCATGGGATTCTGGTATTTTTTACTCCTGTTTCTACTAGAACTTCATTATTGTTTCCATCCCTGGACCTGCACTGGAGGGTGAATTTGGGGTTGAAAGCTAGGTAATGATAATAAAGCCTTCATCTCATTTACACTCACTTTCAGTGGCTTACAGGGTGGATTTTGTCATGGTATGCAAAGGATGTTCATGGCTCTGATACTGTTCCTTTCATTTCTTGACTGAACCCCCTACAGTCCTTACTGAGCTCAATGAAACATGCCTGCGAAATCTTAACAAGGGACCCAGAAGGTGGAGCAGCTCGTGTTCCCTTCGAAACATTCTCGTTCCTGTACTCCTATTTGGCCAGTATCGATGGAGAGATACCAAAGGAGGAAACTGAAGCATTCCTCAAAAGAATTAAAGAACAAGCGTAAGTAAAAATCTGTACATGGAATTTGAATGTATGGATCACCTCTGGGTTCTCCATAAATCTTTAATTTCAGGTGAATAATCTATCTACTTCGGGTGTAGCTGCAATGACAGGAGTAAAGGTTGACTGAGGTTATATTGAAAGTGTACATAGTTATTTTTTGTTAAGTGGTCAACATCAGGATTTGAACTGTTAAATTATTATTTAGCCATCTTTCTTTGAAATATTGAAGTCACTACCTGGTGGTATAATTTACCCTGTAGGAAGCAATTACATACAGGTTTGTATCATCTGCATATTACTGGTACTGGAAGCGGCAGCATCTTATGGGCTGCTCTTTTGATTTAACATAGACCATAAATAAATCAGAGAGAGAAACTGGGAGTCCCCACTAGAAGTCTGAAGTTTCTGTCATGTTTCTCCTGAATTACTTCTCCCTAGAAATTTTGTTGGGGAAATATTTACTGTATGCTTGGTCTTCAATGGTTTGGCTCTTCAATTTTTGTAGTATTAGCTATGGTAAATTGTCCTTCCTAGAATAGTCTTAAGTGTTTGTTGCCTTCAGCGGATATAAAGGACAAAGGCAGGACATAGTCCCACCTGCAGAGTTCATCTTGTTTTGCTATTGGTACTAAGTTGGGGTGGTTGAGTACATTTCTAGTCTGTTGTGTTTCTCTTCCTGCTTGCCCTGGGGTTTGGTGTCAGTAAGCCATGAACTGACGCAGCAGGAGATGTGTAGGTTGAAGGTTAAGCGAAACTCACTGTGTGGCTATCCATTTTGCTGTCAACGACAGCTGTGTTCAGGTCTTTTCTGTGCTGTTGTGTAATCTTTGGCTTCATAATGAAGAGGCAATCCCGTTCTCACCTCCTGACTTCGAGTAGTTTGTTATCAAATGATGGTTTCCCCCAATATTATTAGGTGTCTTCCTTACAGGATTGGGTAGCGAATACCCTGTTGATCAACACAGTATTCACATAGTTTGGCTGCCTTTTTTTGTGAGCACACCAACACTATTCTGTTGCTTTAGACAAATGGTTTGTCATATTTTTGTCAACTTCTACAACAGCAAAAACTTAAAATTCATAGGCTTGTGCTAACAGCTCTGCTAACTAGGCCTAACTCATGCTAACTGATACAGGTGAAAATCTCATCTCTAATAGACTTGGTTATGTGAAGTCTTGCACCCACAAAATTCAGTGTCAAAACCTCGTATTGATGGAAAGTGCTAAAACTGGTCAAATCAAGAAAGAATGGAATTCTTTCCATGGAGGAAAGGATCCATCAAGATACGCATATATTCCTGCTAGAATTAGCATGGACTTAGCATTAGGAATGTATGAAAATGACAGTGTCCTCAATCCAGCTCTCAGTGATAAACTCCCACTCATTTTATCCATAGTCACGCATAGGTCACACAAAATGGACTTTATTTTTAACCAATTTTAAAAGATCCATAACAAGCTTGTCCTCCCAAGTGCTGCCTACGTGGCATGTTTGCAGACAGATACTGACTCTTCCTACCATCTATCTGGAGTTGGTCTTTCTATCTTAGATTGCTACCAGCTCCATGTACATGTGAGCTCAAAAATGCACAAGCACACAGCTGAACTGATTTGTTTTGTCATTACAGTTACCAGATTGACAATTTTTAGTAAGAACCTCTTTTTAATCACACCACTCTTGCTTGCAATTAATATATCCCTCGATTGTATCTTGTCCAACACATTAGGATTTACCATGTTAAAGTATTGTTCTAAAACATTTGGTTTATTCCTTTCCAGTGACCAACAAACTGGCATGGTGCTGCTCAGAAACTTTCTGACCCAGCCCTCAACACTGTTTTGATCAAGCCTACTCTTAAGCACCAGGTGAGAGGGAAGAAAAATAAAAAAGGAATAAATATGTGCAAGAAAATAATTTGTGTTCAAAGGACCGTTATTTGCACATTACAATACACTAAGATCCTCTTCTCTGGCACTTCCTTTTCTTTATCCCAGTCTTGAAATGGCCCTTCCGTGGATGTTAATTGAATACATGGTTGTACTGTTCTACTAACTCTCAAATACTGACGCTCACATCCATGGAGTGATACCTTCACTCATTTGCTTATAATGAGTAAAATGTATTTTGTTATGGATCTTCCTACCTATACTTCATAAGTGATTGTAAGAAAAGAAGTAAACCACAAAATTCAACTTAGAGAACACTGGACAGCTATAATAGGTGCATTTCTCATTACGCTTCTGGATAGCACTGACTTTGCCAGATGACATTGATCCTAAATTTCTTTGAGCATAAGCTTGGGAACAGTAACTTCCCCATCATTGTCCTTTTACCACTAGCTGCAGTTGAAGATACTTTAGCCTGTTGGAGAACTCTGAAATCTGCCTTCTCACCTCTGGTACATGCTGTAACTAGGCAGTAAGTGCTGTCTCTCTGGAGCACTGCTCCCAGAGGTGACAATGTCAGGTGGGAGGGTAGAAGGCCCTCATGCCTTTTCACTTGTAATTGATCCTAGACTTCAGGGATTATCTCTGTTTCATATCCACTAACTGGGGGCTGGGAAGGCAAATTAGTACAGCCTCTCACAGATTTAATTCTTCAGTCTTGTCAGACTAAACTCAAATAGATGAGAGAGATCAATATAATTTATTAATAGATGCATTAGTGTTACACAGGTACACATTTTCTGATACATACTGCTTCCATCCTGACAAACCTTAACACTATTTCATTCTTGTCTCCAAGCACAGCTGTGATGCAACACCAGTATTACGTACACAGCATTGCTGTCCCTGGCACAACAGCAGTAACAATAGTTCCTGTGCAAGTAATTTTTTGAAGAGCTGACAAACAAAACAATCAGGTTCTTGTTTTCTACTTTCTTCTTTTATGGCTGTGATATTTGTCTTCATCCCTGAAACAAAACCACAAACATTGTGTGTGCTGTTAGGCTCAGACTGACAGAATCTGAAGGAAAAAAAAAAGACTTGGAAAAGGGAAAGCTCTCATTAAATGTAATCATGTCCTCTTCTAAGGAAAGAAAGTAAACTACTTTAAGATAGTTTATTTCCCATGCTGTTTTAATCAAAGTCTTGTCATGCAGTGCCACAGTGGCAATTAGGTTAAGATGAATGGCATCACTGTGTAATGAAGCCAGTTTGGAGACAAGCATGCATTTCCATCCATGCAGTTATCTACAGCACTTCTTCCCTACATGCTAGGGACAATGCAGCATTTCTTCTGCGCAACAGCCTAAGTCTTTGCTCAAACACAGGTCCCACACGCCTATGGTCTTGCAGATGCAGATGTGCCCTTGTTGATGGTATTAGAAGGTGTGGCCTAGATTTGTTTTCTTTTGCCTAAAAATATGTCCAGAACTATTGAAGAGCAACAGCATTGTTTTGAAGCATCTACCATGGAAAAGCCAGTCAAGTGATTGTATGTATATACATATACATACAGCTGAATATGAGCCAGCAACATGCTCAGGTGGCCAAGGCAGCCAATAGCATCCTGGTTTGTATCAGAAACAGTGTGGCCAGCAGGATGAGGGAAGCGATTGTCCCCCTGTACTTTGCACTGGTGAGGCCAAGCTAAATTAGTGACCTGAACTGCAAACTTTTGAAACCTAGTTTTGAGGTCGCACCTCGAATCCTGTGTTCAGTTTTGGGCCCCTCACTACAAGAAGGACATTGAGGTGCTGGAGCGTGTCCAGAGAAGGGCAACGAAGCTGGTGAAGGGCCTGGAGCACAAGTCTTATGAGGAGCGGCTGAGGGAACTGGGGTTGTTTAGCCTGGAGAAAAGGAGGCTCAAGGGAGACCTTATTGCTCTCTACAACTACCTGGAAGGAGGTTGTAGCGAGGTGGGTCTCGGTCTCTTCTCCCAAGTAACAAGACAAGAGGAAATGGCCTCAAGTTTCACCAAGGGAGGTTCAGATTGGACACTAAGAAAAATTTCTTCACTGAAAGGGTTGTCAAGCACTGGAGCAGGCTGCCCAGGGAAGTGGTTGAGTCACCATCCCTGGAAGTATTTAAAAGACGTGTAGATGTGGTGCTTAGGGACATGGTTTAGTGGTGGACTTGGCAGTGTTAGGTTATCTTAAAGGTCTTTTCCAACCTAAATGATTCTATGATATTAGTGAAACAAATAATCCTACTTATTAAGTCCCAGTGCAAACAAGAGCAGAAATCAACATTAGACATGACAAGCACACTTAATTGGTTAAATGGACAGTATGTCCCCCTATGCATATGTTGATCAAGAAGTAAAATAGCCTGCGACAGTACTGTGCTAATCCTGTAGCGTGCTGTTGAAAGCGTCACCTTTCAGATGTGAGAATAAGTTCTGAAGCCTGGATCACAGTTTATGACCTCACAGCAAGTTCTGTTTAGTATTAGTAGCCTCATGCCACTGGCTTGTTATATAGTGTATGAGATTAACCTAGCTTTTTAACTGCACTAGATATTCTAATTCTCTGCACTAAATCTCACAGCCAATGACTACAGCTGCCTGATTCAGAAGCAGGAGTCAGCTGACACTATTTATGCTCACCTCTCTCTTTTTCTCCGAGAATCTCTGTCTTTGCCTCTTTCGCGACTCCTTTTTCGTTTATTTGGACTCCTGCTCGTCTCCCTCCTATGTCTGGCGCGTTCAGTATCCTTACAGCTTCCTCCAGACTGCCGTGAGTCCACTGAAGCTGACCGCCTGTCTTCCTTTCTGAAAAAAAGGTTATTGATTTTATTCAATAAAAACAGTTTCACAGTCACTATTGTTTTCAGTACCAATTCTGTAATATAATGACCTACTAATGGTGTAAGACAAAGGACCTATCTTTTATTAAGCCTCTCTATCTCCCTAAGAAATACAATACCTCCCAAAAGAGGCCCAAAGTCCATGCTCTTAATATGTGCACATCTCAGCACGCTCTTTAATCCAGTTATTTCTTACAAACAGTGCCCCTCAGTCTTACCACCTCTGCTCATGAAACAGGAGTCAGTAGAAGGGGTTCGCTCTGTTTTGCTTTAAATCCCTAACTCTGCAACCACCTGCCTTAAGCCACTACCTACAGTTGGAGAACCCAGCAAGCCTGATCTCCTGTATGGCCTTTTCATTCACCTTCATTTTAATGCTGAAAACACAGACCTCAGGTGTCATCTTTTAGTTTGTTTCAACAACATTTTCATCTCAAAGATCTCCTGAAGAAGTACAAATAGACTATCACTAGGTCATAATTCCATTTTTATTTCAGCGACAAATGTTTGGAAGAGTGTGCAGTGTTGCTTGACGCAGGAAGATGTATACATAAAACACTCCCAGTTAGCACAGCAGCATTCACAGTGATAAGAATGGTAAAGGATCCACGTATTTATAAGTTATGAAAACCTTTTCTCTGACGTATTTTATATTATAATGTATCTACCATAGCATTTCCTGTCACATGGTAGGGAAGGGGAAGAAATTGTGTACTTGTATTTTCAAGTGTCGTTCTGTCCCCAGCTATCACATATATACGCATCTGGACACAGAGGGAGCAATATTCATTCCCCAGCTCCACTAAAAACTACCTGTTCACCTGGATCACTTGCAACTTACCTCCTTAACCCTGAAAGAAGATTAGTAATTCATTTTTCCCCATCCTTCGTGCAGACAGAGGTTCTCAAGCAAGAGCTTAACAGAATTAGTATAAAATAAACTGTGTATATGTCTCAGCCAAGGTTGGTATGTGCTATTAGAAAGGGGTAATAGGACAACATTACAGGCTATCAGGCTGCTGCCATTCCTGATGAATTTGTCAACTGTGACATACCTTCCTGATGATTTTGACTTTCCTCCTTCAGATATCTCTGCATTATCCAACCTATTCTCCTCCTGCCAGTGATTGCTGAGTTCTTCCATATGCACACCAATCACATCCCGAATCACCTGGAGATTAAGACATATTAAAAACAAACAACAAAAAAAGCAGTATGTCATGGCAGTGGCCTGAACTAGCAGACAGAAGGTATATAAAAAAAAATTCCCCCAAAAACCTACACATCAGATGTTTCGATGGAAAGTCTTACTTGCAGAAACAGGCATTTCAGCATAAATTTAACAGCATCATTTTACAATAGAGAGTAAACTTACTGGTATTTTCACATTCAAAATTTAATAGAAATGCTCCTGTTATTTGTAACTTGCTACAACAAACCAAAACCAAACCAAGAGTCCTCTATAGTTTGCAACTCCAATAAGGCAGTGGAAAAAGAGACATTTTCCTTGTCTAAAAGAGTATACCATTGTTTATGCTGATAGAAAATAAGCACTTTTGTGCAAAAAAAAAAAAAATTTAAAAAAATCATAGCTTTCACTTCAGATACTTACCTCAGTGTAAGACTTCTTTGTTATATGAACATTCTTAGCCCTGTATGACTGCCGCCGCCTTTTGTAGTCTCGCATTTCAGCCAGAATTTCAAGATGGGACTTTGGACCTTTCTGACTATCATCTAGCAAAAAATTGGAAGTAAAACAAATGGTCGTTAGCAGGACATTAGCACCTGCAGGTATGCCAGTCTGGTGCTTTAGTAATAAGTCTGAAACATAAAACGTATTGTTTTCTTTCTGAAGTTTCTCTAGTATTTAGTAATTATTATGAATGTAGCATAAGCTTCCTCTCCAACCTTCTTGGTAGCTGTTTACACAAGACTAAAAAGCCACCAAGTAAATGTCGTTATGGGATCTCAGCCTCCTGACAGTGATCCAAATCAACATTTAGGCTTGTGATTTGGTCAAACGCCCACAAAATACAGGCCTTGTTTTCAAAGCCAGTATTACATTAAGACACAAAGATTGAGAAAGCCAGATTATGTATAACATTTACCTGCGTAGAAGACAAACACTATCTCCTACCTCCTAGGCATAGCAGGGCCCACAGGATAACGCAGATGCTTATGTTGCACTTGGTATAGTTACAAACTGGCGTGACTCAACAGGGATGAGAGGCCTCGGTCCAATACACCCATTTGTATATTGCTCAAGAGCTCCATCAGACAACTGCCAACCTTTCTTGTTCAGCTTTCACTCCTGAGATCACTTAAAGTGATCTTTAATCTCATCATCTCTTACAGCAAATACTGTTCCAAGTGGCACAATAAGTTGGCAACATTAAGCAACCTGAGTCAGTTGCAGCAAAAGATCCATCTGCTAAGATACACACAATACGTGTGCCAAGAGCAGAGCACCAAGGCTTTCTCAGAAGGAAAACAACATAAAGGATAGCAAACTAGCATGTTCTGATGCCAGGTCTTCGTTGCAGCTTTTAAGAACAGTATGCTTTTCACAATAAAAATAGCACAAGCAATTCTGTTTGGCTTTCAACAAAACTCATCTAAATTCACAAAGTGAAAGTTCTGAGCCATAAATTCAACAATAGACCATATTTCAAACCTTGGGTGATTTTCGCTGCTAAATCCACAAAGAGGTCACTGTCATTTTCCGTGATTTGGGATCTAGACCTCTGTTTCTTTGTTTCCTCAACAACATAATCATAAAGAGCAAGGCGATCAGCTTGAGTCAGGTCACAGGTGAAACGCTTGTGATTTTGAGGAACTTCTACAGGCAGTAATGAGTAAGATCCTGGAGGTTGAACAGACAGCTGTTATTAGTAAAATAGCATAATTACACAGGAAAACACTGAGAAGCTCAACAAACAAACAATGCAGTAAACAGCCATGCTGTTTTCATCCTTCCCCTACATATCTGTAAGAAGTTTCATCCTTCTTAATTTGAAAGGATAAAAATTGCTCAAAGAAAAAAAAAGGCCCAAATCCCTCCCCAGCCCCACGCAGGTTGTATAACCTCCCTTGACTCCTTACACTGTCAGTTACAGGTTTTCCTATGCTTTGAAGGGAACGTACTAGATTAGATCAAAAGGACGCTCTATATTGTCCCATCAATTTCAGCTCTTGGCTTACAAGCTAAAGCAAGAGAGAGGAGGGTGCAGCTCTAACTCATGGGTTTGTCTTACTCCTAAAATTTTCTGTAGAGTACTAGCTGCAAAATGCCCGTTGTTCTGCCAAGAAGAATGAAGGCTTCGAGGAGACTGGGCACTGTGCAAATCAGCCTCACTCACACTGTCACTTTCTCTACAGAGCTTTTATAACAGACCGCCACAGGCATTTACAGCCAAAAGGGCTACAAAGGCACTTTCAAGATGCTCCAGATTAGTTCATATAACTAACTTTAAAGTTAGGAGAACAAACACACTGCCTGCACACTCTTCTTTCCCTGAATGATCAGCCCAGTACTAACTCTTCCCATTCCCCAGTTAAAACACACATCCTCCAGACAAACAATAAATCCATTCTCAATCCATTGCAACAGCAGCAAAGTGACTTCCCTAAAGATACAGGATACAGTATTCTATGATATTGCCTGCAGAAAAGCATTTTACTCAAGAACATTCAAATTCCCAGCAACCACTGACTTGAACTCCATAATCCTGCTCCCCACAATGCAACCTTCTCCCTGCAGGCGCAATCCCACACAGACCTACGTCTCCAGGCAGACAGAAGAGCCAACACATAAGACAGGGTGTGTGCAGGAGCCTTCACAACAGCAAAGCTACTGCTTCTCTAGATTATTCGGCACTTAACGGAAGCTGGGCAATCTTTCACGTCTTGCTTTCACAAAAGACACCAAAGAAGAGGAAGAGGAGCCACAATAACTCTACAACAACAAACCAAAATACAAGATTTCCTCATTACTGTACTTGGAGCCTAAACCAGAACTTTTCTAATCCGAACTAACAGATTTAAACGTGAACACTAGAATGTTATTTTTAGAATGCACTTGTTCTTACAGGGTCACAGAAGCCCATAAAAGTGCCCTAATAGTTACGTGCTTGTGATTTTACAAGAATTTCACAATTTGTGATTAAGACCAGTTTTCCTGTCCTATGATATAGCTATTCGAATACTCTAAATATGGTTAGAATTTTTTTAAAAACAAAGAAAATTACTTCCTTTGATACAATTAGTTAAAAGGAAATTTACAGTGAAAAATGCTTTCCATTTGATTCTGTTGGCAAAGACTTTAAATTAAACAATTCCAATCTTACAATAGGCCAAGATGCCACAATGAAAACTACCGCAATACAGTTTTAGTGTTATCTTCAGAGAAATGCAAGCTTGCAGAGAAAATTGGACAGCAAACACTGGCATCTAGTGGCTCACTCATATCCTTGCGTGCACCACTCGATAAAGGGTTTATCTGTTTCTTCTCTACTTGGATGTGCTTGTGTCAAATTAATGAGTTACCACTTCCCTCCAGCGAAAATGCACCCGACGTGCTCCAAACACAGTGCCCATCACATGAAAGCTCCTTCCCAAGCAACTGTCTGTTAAGGCTCCATTTGCTATGCCAGAGAAACAAAAACAACATGAAAAACTATGCCTGAGCAAGCGCTGCTGTATTTGACTGTCAGGAAAGTAGAACAAACGCACTTTTCCTTCTGCACATATGTTTACCAAACTAAAGGACTACAGACAGTAAATGCTGTATCTTTCAGGTGTTGCAGTAATTTCCAAATCATACACTGCAGCTCTACAGTGGTTTCTATAGGTAGCCCTACTTTTCTACTCTATCTTGGTCTGAACTCTCAGAGAGAAGCATAGCTCAGTCTTAACCTGGTCCCTAGACTCGTCACAAAACCCACTGAAAAATGAAACATAAAGGAACTAGTGAGCTGAGAACAGTGGCAAAGGACAACACCATATTTGCAGAAGTGTCAGCATATTTCTTATACAACTTCTTAGGACAGTCTTGAAACAATCCAACACAATAATACGCATGTTGTTTGGTTTTTGATCTGAGGAGTGGTGGACAACCACATACAGCTCACATCTAGCAACTGATCCTTACACAAAACATTACATGAAGAACCATTACATGAAGGACAAGGCTGGAGGCAGCATTAGAAAAGTCTGCGCCACAAAGACAGAAGGATAACATCAGAAAATGCAGGCAGAAAGTAAAGTGTAGGTAGTGGGATGGGAAGTGAAGGCTTTAAGAAACTCCTGAATTTTGCAGTGTTGATTTTCCAGTCCTGAAAAGAACTAGAGGTATGAGAACAACAGACTCAAATTCTCTTATCTAGTTGCCCCGACTACAGAAAGTAGTTATGCTCCAAAATATACAAGGGAAGGAATATTAGAAATAAGTCAAAAAAATTCTTCACAGCAGTTCACAAGTAGAACAAAAGAAGCTGCCAGGGGGTAGACAAGCAGCTTTCACATAAGAGCTGATGAAGTTGTCCCAGCATCTGCTTGCTACTTACCTTCACTGTAACCTGTACCTTCTTTTGCACTTTGAGCTCTAGCTTGCTTAACAATGTGAAATTGTAGATCTTTATCTGCAGACAGAGAAGACAAAAATATCACAAAACTTTTAGATCAAGTACTTGGCACGGCTAGTCTTTATTCCCCAACCTCTATTATGAGACTTATGGTACGTTACAGAACATTGTGGCTTTATGTATGCATAAGGGAGAGTCTGATCTAAGAAGATCATTTTAATCTATTCCATATTTGAACTGAGGGAAAAAAAAAAAAAAAAGCAGGAGGATTTCCAGGTTACAGGGATATGGAAAAAGAAATGTATGTAAATTGCCATTCTCTTCTGTACCATTACTATATCCCCAAACTCGAGGGCCAGTTTTTCCACCATCTAAGCATGTTTTAATACACTTTCAGCACTTGATACAAGATGAACATTGGAAGAAGCTGGAAAGTAACCTAAGGGGAAAAAAAAAGACCCTCCTTGGATTTTAAGATGAAAACAGCCAAGTGATCTACAGAACAGAATTACACAGGGACAGATGTGTAATGATGGTAAATTACGGCAAAGCACAATGGTGAGAAAATAAACCTACTGATGGAAACACTCAGTTTTTCTAAGAGGCCTTGGAGAGTTTATGGCTGGCAAGGCAGCGAGGTGTGCTACCGCGAGGACCGGGACTCTGCTCCCTGCTGTGGGTCTCCCCTCAGCCCCAACTTCTGCCCCCGCCCCGGGTTTCCCCTCAGCCCTATCCTCTGCCCTCCCCGGGATCTCTCCTCAGGCCTCCCCGGGGCTCCCCCTCAGCCCCTCATCCTCTGCCTGCCCCGCCCGGGTCTCCCCTCAGCCCCAGCTGTCCCCACGAGGGGCGCGGACGGCCCTGTCAGGCAAAGCCCCGCTGCCGCTCACCCATGGCGACGGTGGGAACCTTCAGGTTTTCGTAGAAAAAGCTGGAGTCGTACATCTCAGCCTGCGGGACCAAAACGCTCAGTCAAGCCCCGGGGCCGCCCCCAGCGACACCGGCTCTGGGCTCGGCCGCCGAGTCGCCCCCGGCCAGCGGGGACCCCCCTGCCCGCGCCCTCAGGCCACTGCCGCCCGCTCAGCCGGGCAGGCGGCACCTCTAGGCCAGAAGCGCCAGCCCCGTGTCCCGTCCACCCCGCCCAAGCCGGGATAACCCGCCCGGAGCCGGCCCAGGCGCCCACCTCCTCCTCGGCGGAGTAGCCCATCTTGCGGAGCCGGCAGGACGCGACGTGCCTCTCCAGCGACGCCCGGGGGACGCGGTGATGGACGTCGTAGGGGCACGGCACCCGCTCCACCTGCCGGCGGAACACAGGTCAGCGCGCACCACCACCCCCTCTGCCCCATTCCCCTCCTCGGCGGAGGCCCTGCCGCGGCCACCTTACCAGGTCCCCGAGCCACACCGCGCAGGGAGCCGCCATGACGGGCCGGCCGCCGAGACCCCGTCGGAGAGGGGCGGGGCCGGCGCCATGTTTACTGAGGGCGCTCCCGCCGCAGAGCATGGTGGGGCTGCAGCGCCATCTTGCCTGGCGGCCCGCTGCGAAGGGCAGGACGCGCTGCCCGCACGCAGCGGGCGGCAGCCCCGCGCCGTCAGCAGCCACGGCACGGCACGGCACAGCACGGCACGGCATGGCGGGAGGCCTGAGGAAGAGGTGGGACGGAGAGGCGGCACGGGGTGCGGTGCCTGCCTGCCTGCCTGCCGCCACGCCCCGCCCCCCCGCTTGCCGCCAGCCCCGGGCAGGTGGCCATTGGGCAGCTGAGGCAGCTGTCAGGGCCCGCAGCGCGGGGAGAGAGCGCCCTCTACTGGCGGGAGGGGGCAGCGGCGGCGCGGGGAGGCCGCAGGTGCCGCCGCCCGCTCCGCGTGCCCGGAAGCGACCGTCGCGGACGGGGGCCGCCCGCAGGGCCCGGGGGAAACGCCGCGCCCGAAATCGTGCACCGGGGACCTCTGCCTGTCGCTCAAAGGCGGCGGGGGCAGCTGTGTGCGGGGTTAAGTCCCGGCGGGCGCCAACAGCGGCGGGTTGCCGGGGGCCCGGGCCTGGGCCGGCAGCCTGAGGAAAGTGCCCGCAGACGGAAACCCGCCCGGCTCTGGGTGTGCCCCACACCTTGCGGTCTCTCTGGATAAGAGGATTCTGGCAGCAGCGGTTTTTCTGTGAGGGCACTGGTGCCTTCCTGCTCCTTTTTGGGCCTTTTGCCATACAGGAGCAAAGCAAACGCTGAGGGCAGCCTACTTTTTCCTCGCTAGACCTAGGTCTGAACTGCTCACCAGCTTTAGCAAGGGCCCGTTTCTTTTCTGAGTGCAGTTCGTGCCTACCTGGGCACTTCAGAGCGGGAGCCAGCCCCCAAAAGCAGATGCCTGTTAGCAACAGGGCAGGAGGAACATCAGTCTCCTCAACGCCGTCAAGCCCCTGATGCCTGTTTCCCTCTTGCAGTGAGGAACACGGTGCAAGACGGCAGCCCCTCCGGCAGTCTCCTGCCACGTGCTAGGTGAGGGGATCCGTAAGAAGTGTGCTACGTGGTGCAGGGCCGGGATGCCTGTTTCTCCCCACCGCCGCTCCTGTGCACATGCAGCACGGGTCGATGTGGGAGGCAGTTGCATGGCTGCAGCATACCCCAGAGACTCCTGCCCACTACCTGGCCAAAATTACGTAAGCCTTAACCTTGAGTCTGAGGGAGCATCAGGACTCAATAAGACTGTAATGTAGAATGAGGAAAGGAATGCCTGTCCTAAGGAATAGATGTCATGATTGACCTTTGTGCTTGCCTATTTTTGTCATCTATGAGGAAAGCACATACAACTAGAAAGAAGAGTGGGTTTAAGAAGGCGGGGAGGCAGCATGACAGATGTAGCTGCCAGAATGAGTCTTGTACATCTGCTTTCATTAGCAGATTACAGCCCTTTCTCTCCTGCACGGTGAATTTGAGACTCAGCTGGGATTTCAGCCCTTTGAGAGATTTGCTGTGTTTAGCTATGTTTGCCTGAGGATCTTTGACTTCACGCGATACAGAATACTTACAGTTGAAGACATCCCAGCTGCCCTTGCAATTTCATCTATGCTGTACTAGAGTATGCTCACTAACATTAGCACATTTTATCAAAAGAATAGTAAGAGCAGCTGGGCAAAATTGTTCTGACCCTCTACACTGGCAAATACTGTTTCTTATGAAAATTACGGAAGTGAAGTTCAACAAAGTATCCAAGCAGATTTTTTTTTTAAGAGTAAAGATTGAACAACGTTTTCATTTTTTTAACTTATAAATTAAATTGGTAGTTAAAAAATCAAGATCAGAATAGATGTTTTGCTCTACTAAACAACAACATTTTGAATGAGTTAAAATGATCTTAGGGGTTTCTTTTCCCCTAAAAATACCAGTTCCTGGAATCATGAAACACTAAAAAAATATTGTCTTTTTTTTTCCCCTGGCCTTTATGGATATAGGGAAATGCCTGAGAAACAAACCATAGGGATGAATGTTTTCCTTTCTAGAGCTCTGGGAGAAGTCCTGTGATAACAGCACATCAGTTAGGAGGCAGCTCATGCTAGGAAGTCTGGTCATCCCAATGTCCAGGTAACATCACAGCTCGCCCACGCTGGGCAGCAGAGACGTGCCTTGACTAATCAAAATAAGGCTGCCATGTGGAGACTGAGTGCTCAGCTCGTAGTGTTTGGGTCACTATCTGGGACCCAGAGAGACGTACCCACAGTACTTGGGCTCTGGAGAGGAGCAGAAACCCTCTTCAGGGTCTTGAAAACTGTCTGACGGATGCATTAGCGCAGACCACAGTGGGGCCTGGAACAACACAGGGCTCAGAATAAGCCTCTGAAATAGGTTTACAAGAAAATCAAGGACAATAGATGAACCAAGGCCTTTTAGTACAGCAAGATACTGTGAAGCAGGATTAAGATCCTTCTGTGAGCCACTTTGTATTCTGGCTGCAACCTTTTCAGGAGCAAACTGACTGATGGGAGACAAAGGCCATCGGCTTACAAAAGTTCACAGTACCGCTTTTCCTTCCAGGCAATGGCACTCTTACATTGGTTTCCTGTCAAATGAGAGGTGGGATTGCCACAGACTTTCAGCTACATCATCTTTCCCAGCTGATTCTCTCCGGTCTGTCGCATACCCTCTTCTCCTGCACCTAGCACCATGCTGGCTGCAAGCCAGCAACATTGGGACTTCGTCATCAAACAATATGGTTAATAATGTACCATCCAGTTTAGCACATCTCGGTCTCTGGTCCCTTCTGAGGAGAGAGGAAACTCCACAGCTGCATTTCCCCAGGCAGGACCACCACCTGATTGCAGCTGCCCAGAATGGGCGTATGTGAGTATGGCCCAGTCCCTTTGCAGAGCTGCAATGCCGAGTATGCTGGTAGTGTGGTAAAGCCTTTTCTAGAGGCTCTTTCTGGGCAATATTGAGCTCCAAAGAAAGTGTGGGAACCAGCCCCAAATACCCTCACCATCCAGCAGAACAATCCTAAACTGCAGGGTAAGCAGAAGGCACAACACGGAAATAGCATGTACTTTATGCCAATATAAAGACCATACAGCGCTCCTGGAGAACTCCTTACATGTACCACCTTGTGTCCTCCTCCAGACTGAACTTACACTGCTAGATAATCCAGCTCTTGGCACATCGGGGACCACCTAGCTTGGGACCATACCCTGAGGCAGGAACCTTATACAGGTTCAGTGATCCCAGCCCAACAAAGCCACTTGGTACCCCCCAGAGCACCAGGCCGAAACCATGCTGAAATCACACTGCTCTCACAGTCCAAACCTTTCTGAGGGATATCCACCAGGAGTGGGAGGCTCATCCTGAGCAACAAAACCCTTCCCCACACAGATCACACAGGGAGGAGCATGCCTCACCCACAGCTTGTATTTGGTTTTTCCTTCACTGATAACAAAACCTTGCAGGCTTTCTGCAGCCACTTATTTATTTAGAAGTATATTGACTCCTTGAATAAAAATAATTTTTCCCTAGCATGGAAGGGAAGACAGTTTTTGTATTTAGCATTCCTTCTATTCCTTAGATACAAAGTATTACTTAGAGTTGTATTGTGTTCACAGTTCCTCCTGGAAACGAGAAAAAAAAATGTGAAAGCTCAAATTATTCATTCTTTTAAACACGCTTCTGGTAAAGATAACTAAAATAAGGTTTATAACAGCTTTCTCAGGTCTTACTATGTTCAGCATGCACATTTCTGGACAGGGAGCAGGGGAAAGCAAGCTGAAGGATGAAAAGAAACTTCTTGGGACTACTCAAAAGCCGAAATGGAAGCAGCCTGGTTTATGGCCCCAGACAGGCCATGCAGGCCTGGCAGGCAGAAAAGACAGCTTCCGACCTGCAACTGTGATGACAGATTTTTGCTGGGCACCACCCCAACATATTTGACAAAGTTGCACCAAGTTTTCAGCATCTAGCCTAGCAAAGGGCATGGAGTAAGCAGCCAGCGCCTGGCAGACCACAGTCTCTCCCGCAGCAGAGGATTGCCTGCCCCAGGGCATAGGCCACCCAAAAACTGCCTCATCCCTAGGGGAGCTTAAACCACGGCTGCTTCGTTACTCACCCGTTGGACTGCAGAAACAGGGGATGTCGAATAGGGAGGCAGGGGGTCCCAGCACCCCGGTGGTGAGATTGACCGTACTCACCTCAGAGCAGCTCTGCTAGTTTGCCTTTGTAGTGATACTGCCTCTTCTTCTTGCCCCTAGAGCCCACCCGTCAAACTCATTTTCTCCAGGGAAGATGTGGTATCCAGGCTGATAGCATGGGCATCACTCAGCAAAAGCTACTGAACTAGCAAGAGATTTTGTAAAGATGAAGCACACAGGCACCTGAATTACAATTTTTTATCATTGCTCCCTGCTCTCTTAGACTTCAGCTAAGAATGCCACAGTCAAAATCTGTAGCACAGATTCAGCTGAATCAGCTTCATTATTTACAGGGACATGAGGTGAATTTCTCTAGCACACATGAATCAATTTATAGAAATATTCTTAATGGCATAGGCAGATTTTTTAAAATTCCCTTCAACAGACCCCTGACCAGAGTTTAATTTTCATCATTTGCTCTCTGAGTTGTAGTTTTGTTGCCCTTCCAGCTCGTCCCAAAGTGCCGGTATGGAGCAGTACAGGTGCTGATGGCAACCAGAGAAGTCAGAGACTGCTCAGACCTCACTGGTTCCTCTGCTAGGGGAATGGAGCTGATTTATTCCTTCAGCTGTGTACCACTCAGAGCCTGCTGCAGGTCTGTGGCTCCTGGATTTAATGCTTATTCTTTCATAGCTTAGTCCAGTTCACAATTACAGCCTAAGGTATATTTTACAAACTGTAGTACACTGGATACTTTCAAATTGATTTAGAGATGGCAACTTTAGCACCTGTTAATGCCTTATTGATTCCTCTTTCTGTATCTCCATGTGATCTCTCGTGGATTCATCAGATTTAGATCAGTTTATCAGGTTGGTATCATCCTTATCTTTAAAGATAAAGCAATTGAAAGCTTGATGTGGCCCCCACATGCCAGATTCGTATGGAAGCTACGTAACCGTCTGTGCTTAAACATAGTGACAAGATGTATCACTGCAGGAATATTGATGGAAAGCATTCTCACTTGACAGAGCTGGAAATTCACCATTAAACAGCCAGAAGTAAATCCAATGTCCTCTTGCACACTGCAGTTTTAATATGTGTGGTTTTGAGCTTGCATGGGTTTTTCTGTTTAAGCCCTAGCACCTTCACAGTTGCTGCACTGCGATCCTTGATCCTTTGCCTGCTCCCTCTGCCCTTTCTTTGCTCTCAGCTTTCCGACTGAGCAATACCCGCTGCCTGCTTGGGGCCGAGGTTCCTCGCCTGCCTTTTCCTCCTGAGTTGTTAATGGCCTGGCGGGCGCAGTCTGGCATCTGCTTTCAGCACATTCATTTATTTAACACCCATTATGATTAAGCATAATCCCTGCGAAGGAGGAGAGCCTCTTCCACGCTTTTTGTCACAAATACTGCCGAGATGGAAACCAACTAAGCCAAAATGTGACCGAGACTCAGTAACTGGAAACTGGCAACTTCCGGCCAGTGACTCAGCCCCTGCTTGTGCTTAGCTGTGCCAGTGCCCCGCGTGCTGTGGGCGTGGAGACCCTTCCAGCACGGGGCTGCTCGTGCTCCTTGCCAGGAAGGACAGAGGAGCCTGAGGTTTTCTTTTAAAAGCACACAACTGCTGTCCGATCGATGTCTGCTTGAAATTAAGAGAGAACAGTTTACTCCCACTTGCTGTTTCCATGTGTCAGTCTTCTTGGGAAGGCTTTACAGCTCTGTCCTTGACACGAGGCTGTGTAACGTGTCCCAGCCAGGAGCTCAGGTGCTGCCTTAGCTGCTGAGCAGCGTTGCCTCACCTGGAGATAGCTCCTCACCAGTGACTGTAGGCTGAGCAAGAGATCCCACGCTGTGCAGAGCCCTTTGTCACGCTGCAAGCAGCTGCGCTCTGCTGACCGGGGCTACAAAGCCACTGCCAAGGTCAGCCAGCTGATGCCAATGAAGACACAGCCTTATGTATTGGGTTTGCATGGCAAGGTCTTGGTAGCAGGGGGGCTTCTGTGAGAAGCTGCTAGAAGCTTTCCCCATGTCCAACAGAGCCACTGGCCAAGGCTGAGCCCATCAGTGATGGTGGTAGCACCTCTGGGATAACATAGTTAAGAAGGGGGAAAAAGCTGTGCAACACCAGCAGCAGTCAGAAGAGAGGAGTGAGCATATGT
The DNA here is from genome assembly GCA_013400755.1 of Pelecanoides urinatrix. Lineage (NCBI taxonomy): Eukaryota > Metazoa > Chordata > Aves > Procellariiformes > Procellariidae > Pelecanoides > Pelecanoides urinatrix. The sequence continues at coordinate 240,057 of VZTQ01005264.1, forward strand.
GAGAGAAACAGTTCTGCAGACACCAAGGTCAGAGAAGAAGGAGGGCAGGNGAAATCTGTTTTGCCTGTGACGGTAATTGGTGAGTGATCTCGATATCCTTATCTTGACCCACGAGCCTTTTGTTATATTTTCTCTCCCCGATCCCACTGAGGAGGGGAGTGATAGAGCGGCTTTGGTGGGCACCTGGCGTCCAGCCAGGGTCAACCCACCACACCTGACATCAGGCATAATCCAGTGTAAGTGTGCACCCCTTCTGGCAATACCCACAGGTACTCTGGATTGCACGTAGCCTCAGGCTGCAGCCCCAAAGGCATCGGCATGAGGGCAGGTGTACTGGGTTTGGGAGAGGTGCGAGGGAGGCTGGAGCAGGGCCTCCTGTGTCAAAGTCATGGACTTTAGATGCAGGTGCTGGGTGTGTTCATCGGAGGTGGTCACTTACCGGCGCTACTTCTGTGGGAAGGTCTGAGAGCAGGGTCCGAGTGTCCAACAGGCAGCGGACAGCAGAGGCACCAATAACGTGGCCACCACTGAAAATGTACGCTTTGCTGCTTCTTTGCTTTGTTTTCCACAGTAACAGGTCCCCACCCCAGAGCAAGAGCTAATGAATTAAGTATTTGTTAATTTGTTATGTGGCTGAAAGGTGTTACCCAAATTACATTTCCCTCCCTCTGTGAACGCGTTTAAGGCTACAGCAGCAGATGAGTGCTGCTCCGTGTGTCACTGTCCCAGCTTTCTGCCAGGCTTTTGTCCTTGGGTCACTGCTGCCCGTGCCTGGTGTACATTAATAGGATTACGTTTCCCGAGCACGGGGAACCTGCCCAGCTGATTGCCTGCCAAAGGTCAGCCGGAGCAGGCAGTCCCCTTGCTGCCCACCCAACCCTTTGTCAACAGGACACATAGAAGTGCCTTCCAGGGAGAGACACCATCCCTCCCTTTCTGCCACCTGCAACCTCTGAAGCACCTCACGCTGCCAGGCGAGCCAGCTGAGTCCCAGCCCCACATCGCTGCACCGCAGCCAGCTGGAGCCCTTCCATGCTCTGGCAGATGAACTGCCACACACGGGGCAAGGCAACGGGGAGCCAAAATAGCACAGACCTTACAGCACTTTCAGCACTTACACCACTCCAAAAGCTTTAGAGCAACACAGAAGTCATGTGTCAACCGCATGTTTCAGGTGGTGCTAAAGTCCCCCTGGCATTTGCTGTGTGCGCATGTCCCCAGTGTGCCCCACTCTGTGCTGGTACAGGGAATGTCAGCTCCTCCCTTGGGGGCCTTGTGTATGCCCCAGGCCCTGGGGGATCTTTGCCTGCATGGGGCTAGCGGTTGATGTCTGGACACATATGGATTGAGCTGCCTGCTTTTGCTGCATCTGCAGACTTGTACAGCTTTAGAGGGCGCTTTGAAAATGTGGCCTATCATGTTCAGCACTATTAGTGCAGTGAATAATGATAGCTGTCCCTAGGTGTTGCCATTTCTTCTCATGAGGGTGTATGAAACAAGCAGCATTACTTTAAGCTGAAGCAACATTTCAAAGGAAGTCCACAGGAGGGAGAAATTACTCACCCGCAAGAATTTCTTTGGAAACAAGAGTCACCAGACCGCAACTACAGGCCAGGTTTTATAACAAGCTTAATATTCTGGGTGTGGATTTGCAAGTCTGCCTACAAGTATCCTTCCTCTTGCAGGAGGATTAGCACAGGGGATTACAGATGCCCTTTGAAGAGATTGGCGTATGCTCAGATGGTCACACCATCGCAGGCTTCCCAAGTATGAGGGGGCAAGGAGAAGGAGAAAGCGGGCGCAGGGGAGAAACGGAGATCCTGCTCAATAACTGCCAATGGGGAAAACACAGTGTGGCTTTAGCTCTCACAGGGACTCGTAATTCAAGATCACCATATTTGCTGAGCTCATCAGTGATGGGATTTCATCAGGCTCAGCACAAAAACTGCACCCCAGCGGCATCACGTTTGGAAGCTCAGCCTCTTGGCTGAGAAACGAAACAGAAGTGCTGCTTGCTTGTGGTCTGAAATGGCCCTCAGGCACTTGTGTGTGCCTGAATTACAGTGTCAAACTCTATGTCCTGGCCAGTTTCTCTTGACTCTACACACACACGAGTCGTTACAAGTTTGCGGTTAAGGTACCGTGCCCACCACACACACACTGTGGTCTCCAGATCCCTCTGTTCCTCAGTGCAGGCTTCTTTCCATCCTCTGTTACTTCTTTGTGGGCTTCCCCCCGTTTCCTCCCCTGTCAGGCCCATGGTTTTGCAGTCATTCCCACCTCTTCAGTATCCACACCCATCACGTCAGCAGCTGAGTGCTCCCAGGTCTTTCTGTCGCTGTTCATTGACATTCAAAACCTTCACTGAAAAGTAGGAACGGCTCCACTGTGCTGTTAGAGTATTACCTCCAAACAAGAAGTGTTCCCCAGCTGAGCAAAACACCCTGTCTTGCTCAGCCCATCATTATGTCTGCAGCTTTGAACCATCCTGCTGCACGTCCCCTCACAGGTACTTTGTCTCTCACAAGTAAAAAGGAAGAGCACCCACCCTCCCCCACTTCTCTCAGTGCGTCTTCCATCCCAGTGCACACACACAGCACGTGTGCATGAAGAATAAGGTTATTTTCTTTTAATGGTTGCTTATTCCACTTTCCAGACACTCAGACAGAACCTCGCATGTGCTGTTCTTCGTGCCTGTCAAATGCATTGTGCAGTGAAGTGTCTCACCTCAGATTGATCTCTCGCCCGCCACAGCAGAAGCAATATAGAAACGCTAATAGGACATATCTTAAGACAACAGCTCCATTCACATCAGCAAAAGCTGTTAGCAAAGCAAAAGCATGTTAACAATCAATCCAGGGTCCACCTAGTACCTACACACAGTCGTAAGCTGTGGTAAAAGAGCTGCTTTAAAACTGCATCATTTAAGCTGCAAACTCAAATGTAGGAAAAGCCAGCTTTGTAGCTGAGGGTCCACGCGCGGTGCTGCAGCCTCTCACACATGGAGAACCGCGGTGCCTTGGCGGGTGGGCGGCACAACGTACCCGTATGTATTGCACGTGGCAATGCCCCAGCAGAATGAGCTAAATTAAGATGTCACGTACACGGTTGTGAATTACAAAACTATCGGTAAGGCTGCCGGCACCAGGATTATTCTGGTCTATTCCTGGCTCCGGCGGCAGAGTCTTAATGGGTACGGCTGTGATTACGAGCAGGATAAGCAAGAGCCCACAGCTGGAAGGGCTCCCTCTGAAAATCTCTGTGGCTGCCTCTGGGGAATTTGGAGCTGTTCTGCAAGCCACAGAACCTGGCAGGAACTCCCTTCTTGCTGAAGTAAGAGAAAGGATATTTGCATGTCTTATAGGAATGGAGATGCAGCCAGGGAAGCCAGGATACCTAAACTCAGTCTTGCTTTTCCTAGGCTGTAGGTGCCTACATAGGAAACCATAAGAGAAGTCAGGTAGAAACACTGACTGAAACCAGATACTTGTGCAAGGCATAGCAGCGTTGTCTGCTCTTAAATTCCTCGCTCAGTATTGGAAAAAAGCAACTGCTACTGTGTACCATTGAAAAATGCAAGGTCCTGCAAACCAAGCTGTTTTTTGATTGCAGACATAAACCCAGCACTGAAGATTCAGGATCCCGCTCCCTGATACCTGACCTTACCCCTTGTTCCTCATGGGATTGCTCAGGTGCAATCACCCAGGCAGCAGCCGCAGTGTGGCAGGCAGAGCAGAGCTCCTAGGCTACCTCCCCCATCTCCTCGCCCTGGGATCTGCAGGGGCAGCAGCACAGCAAGCTGTAAACTTACAGTTACGAAAAAACCCCTTAGCTGTGGCTCCTCTCGCTTACAGAAAGCAAGCCTGATTAACCGAGTCGGTGCGTTTTTTTACCACATGACCCTGTGGTGCAGACGCACACTTCAGGTTGCACCCAGAGTTTGTCACTGCTCACGGCCTGGTCACGCTAATAAACGAGAAGGCCATCACCAGTTTACCCCAGTAATCGATACTTGGCATAAGAGCCAAATGCCAATCGATCCTTTCTTAGAAATCCCAGCTGCCCAGCAGCTTTGCCTAGCAGAAAAGCTAGAAAGCGTCTGGGGTACCAGACTCCCGAAAGAGGGGCGACGCTGCCCCGGGCATGGGGCGGTGGTACTCGCCGAGCACCTCAGAAGAAGAGCAGAGGGGACTTTTGGGACGGGAACAGCTCTGGAAACGCTTCCCTTGCCACGGCCCGACAGCAGGTGGGGCTGCGAAAAACGCCGCGAAGCCCCGCCGCAGCGGCTGCTGGCGCAGGGCGCGCCGAGGCGCTCCCTGCCCGCAAACAAGATGTCCACGGCTCTGCCTGGCCACCCGTTGTCGCATCCCTGCCTGCCGCAGGCAGCGGCCGGGGATCTCACGCCTCCCTGCCCGGGAAGGGCATAGCAACACGGGTGCAGTGATGGTTCTGTAATGAAGCGGTTGCGCAAGCCCTTTCCTTAGCTTCTGGGGGGGTCTGGTGCCTTCACATCACCGGGGGTAGCCCTCAGCCCCTTCCCGGCGTAAACCTGGAGCATGTCCTTCACCCTGCCTTTTCCCATTTTATCGGGGTTTTCTTTCCCGACCCCATGAAGGACCCTGGAAACATTCCCTGTCCCACCCGCAGCTCAGTGCTCTCCTCTCGCTCTCCCACCGTCCCGGGGACCCCACACGGGCTCCGGGGGCGGACAGGGACGGCAGAGGCCGGAGCTGCAGGCAGGTACCTATGGTCTGGCTGTAAGAGGGTGGACAGGAGAGACGTAGCAGCTCTCCAAAGCACCCTGCCGAGGGGTTCCTCGGCCAGCCCGAGCCATGCAGTGCCCTACTCCCAGCCAAAATGGAAATGCTTCCAGGCTGACATTTGCGGTTTGCCTGACGTCTTGTCCGGGGCTGCGAAATAGAGATACGAGAACATTTCAACTGGAGGAGCTTGTGCCAAACTCAGACTGAAGGCACCACGCGACAGGCAGAACGGCTGCAGTCAGGCAAATCCCACAGCAGTAACGTGCCATGAGCAATTCTGCAAAAAACTGTTTCCTGCACTCAGTGAGTATGCTCTTTTTGCTTTGAAAACTAACATCTCAAATTAAGATCGCTCTTGTGCTTGTCAATGGCTTGGCCTATTGCAACACTATTTCAGACAACACAGAAGATATTAGAACTTGTCAGCTACTCCTTGATCTTTTTTGTTTTTTCCTCTCAGTTTGAAATGTGAATTGTTTAAAGCCCAGAGGATTTCACAGGACTTTGTTCGTTATGACAAAATGACAATGGAAGTGAGGCAAGGTTCTGTCAGCTTGGCATTGCTCTTCTGTTTCTGAACTATTACTTCTAAAAGTCTTCTGCACAGTAGCAATTCCCTAGTCCAGCATTCTCTATCTTTTGCTCAGAGTCTGAAATTATAAAGAAAAAAAAACAAACAAAAAACAACAAACCACAAAACAAAATCCCAGAACAATTTCCAGAAACAAAACAGGCCTCCAGGTTCATCCCTCTGGGGAGATTTTTCAAGAAGCTCCTAGGAATTTTCTAATATCTCTTTGTCCCCCTTATATTTCTCCAGTCTCACTCATGACCTGTATGAGTTGAAAGCCAGAGATTTTTAAATTAAAAAGAAAATCCCCAAGGAAATGAGACAGATGTTTTTTTGTATTACTCATATATGTAATGTATATTTATAAATTATATATTATTTATGTATATATTTAAAAGGTCAACAGCATGTGTATATATACACACATATCTATGTGTGAATGTATGTGCACATAATGCATAAAACGTCAATAGTATAGGTAAAGAGAGCCTCGATATTTTTAGCTGTTCTGCTAATTGAAAAAATACTGGAGATCACCTAGGATGGCAGTAAAGGCTTGTAATCGTTACCCTCTTCTGCAGGTTTTATAGGCTTACCTGCAGAAATCTTCCAGCTTTGGCGAAAATCCACACACACCCTTTTGCCACTAAGCCTGGTAAATTCAACAACGCTCTTCATCATGGGATGTTTTCCATCTAATTAAGGCCGAGGGGGAACAACCGCGCATTACAGTATGATTTTCTCCAAACAACCCTAATTTAAAATAAACTAAAGGACCTGTGCAAAACCAATCAAGGAAAGAAAAAAGAGTGAGGTGGATAACAGATGGTCCCACAGTTAGGGAAAGCTCCCTGAAATGAGCTCAGACTAAGCTATTAGAGGCTTCCAAACAAATAGGTGAAAATAGCCCCTGCTAAATACTGGAATCATCAAATATAAAAATCTGCCTGTAGATGAGACAATGTTTCTGCTGAAAGCAAGACTGTAAAAAGTACAACCTCCTTATTCTGCATATTTATTAAAAGTGCCTTTATGAAAACCATGCATTGCTGTTTGCTTAAGTGCCAATAATGAACTTTTATAACATACTTGTCTTTGTCCTGTCAGCCCAATACAGATGTGAAACTAAGAAATGCTTGGTTTACCCTTCCTACTAAGAGGTCAGAAAATCTGGTTGCAATAATCTTAGATGTATTCCTGTATTCACACCTCATCTAAAAAGATTGATTAAGGTCCTGTTCCAGCAAGGCACACAGATGCACGCTTAGCTTCAAACAGGCCTTGACTTACAGTTTCAGTGACTTCGAATCAATGGGAGGAGACACGTGCTGACAGCGCGTGCTGGAGCACGTCTGGGTGCTGCCTGCCAAATTCTGCATGTTCCGACGTCCCTGTAGGTCGTCCCTGGGAGAGCATCGGGCTGCGCGGGCAGCCAGCGGCAGAAGCAGATCTTGGCTACCACTGACTGTGCCGGAGGATGAACTTTCAGATTTTGAATGAAGTTTGTAGTCATTACTTTTCCCTTCTGCAAACGTGGATCAGATCCAGCACAGCATGCCAAGTCTTCAGTTCTTTTCTTGTTGCATTTTTTACGTAATGGATGTGAGGTTAACGTAACTACATTCTATACATCGCTGCTTTACCTTCTTCCCCAATATGCCAGCGGCAGGGTTTGAATTTAAAGTTGACAAATTGGAGAAACAGACTGCAAAAAAAAATGAGGACAAAATTTTGTCAAGACAAGCGCAAAGCACTACCCTTGGGCAGGAATAATCAATGTCATGAGTACAAATTGGGACCAAATAGCTAGGAAGTGTTGGAGAAAAGGTTCTGCAGATTACAGTGGACCATAAACTGAACACAAGCCTGTGGAAGATTGCTGTGCAATAGGTGAGCACCGTGTAGGACTGTATGAACAGGAAGATAGCGAACGACCTACAAGTAATCCTGCAAGTACTTCTTATGCTCTATTGAGTGCTTATAACGCCCCTCCTGGAGTTGTATGCCTGGACTGGGCACTGTCCTTCAAAATGAGAGAGATCTGGAATAAAGTGATGTCAGTGAGGCTGTGGAAACTCCAGCGTTGGAAGCTTGTAAATACAGATTAGCTAAATACTAAACTGACAGCGTCAGTAATGTTTACTCCTATGCTTGGGCAGATGTCATCCTGGGGTTCATGTCACCTCTGTGGTGACCAGCCATAAAACACATGCTGACGGGACAATGAGGCTATGTGTTTGAACTTCAGAAGATAGTATTGTCCAAGTAACTAGCATCACCGCGCTCATGTTAATGGGGTCAGAGAATCCCTTAACTGCAAGGGAAAAATCCTGAGAGGGGGAGAAAAAGCATAGTTGCCAAAGATCTCATCTCCTGTAGAAACCTGGGAGCAGCATCAGGGAATAATCTTATGGAAAAAGAAAGCAACGCTAAGTCACCTGGGCATGGTTTTTTACGTGGAAAGCCTTTAGACAGTAAAAGCCCCTGTCAGTTCTCCTTTCTCCATTTCACGCTTTGTGATTTGTAGGCAATAAGGAAGATCGCTGTGCTGCTCCTCTGCGCAGGCGTTGATGGCAGGGGTCTTTCCTGTGTTCCCCTGTGACAGGGGTTTCATCGCTCCTCTGCAAAACACCGTGCAGGAAAAATGCCAAGGTGCAGCAGCACGGATTAGCTAATGAGGTTATGCTGTTGGTTTCCCCAGTGGAGAAGGGTTGTGGGAGATCAGGGACATTCCTGCCTGACCACACGTGTTGCTAAAGAGAGATTTCCACAGTACGGTTTCTTAACAACATGCCACCCGAGTCCCTCACAGACATGCTTGGCTTTACCCTTCTAATCTTGGTAGCAGGGAGGAAAATCTGATTGCAACTAATCTTACTTGACAAACGGAGAGCGGAGCCAGAGAGACAGCAGGGCTTGCAGAAGGCAGCAACGCAGCTGGGCGGCAGAGCCGGGATGAGAATTCGGTCTGACCTGAGTGGGACTCCCCTGGGGGGCATTGCTTCATTGCAGGTGGGTTACACCTCCCATTGCATCTGTGAGTAAAAACACCAGCAGTATCCATAAAGAAAGCACGCTTTTTTTCAATTCTTGCTCAACTCTGTAACTACCAACACAGTCAATAAATATTCTTATCACTTTTTCAAGTGAGTCAGGTTCTGCATCACACACTGTGTTACACTGCTGTCAATGCCTGCTCCTCCCATGCTGCCGCACGCAGAGCAACACTCCGGCTATGTCACATGGAAAAGGACATATTTTGGTAGCAAAAATGAGACTCGGTGAGCAGCACTGCAATTGCGCACATCGGGCGGGACTGGGGATAAGGAGAAAAGCAGACAGAGGGAAAAGTATAATATTACACAGTATGAGTAGTACTCCGAGATCTCATCTTCTATGTATGTAGCAGTACAAATAACTTCTAAGTGCTGGTATGAGAGAAAAAATATTCTTTCATATATACATGCATAGAAAGAATGAGAAACAACATATCACCACGTAGTACAAAGTAAATTGCAGTCAATATGTAGATTTTTCAGAGGAAACAGAGATTGGTTTTATACCTACACTTTTATTGAAAAGTCTATGGAGGGACAGACTATTTAACTGTTCATCATGCTCACCTTAACTCTTTATTCCTTTTCTTTTAAATGCACATAGTTTTAAGCTGCTATGTGTGTTGCTTTATGTGCTTCTCACTGGTCACGTTGGAAGGTAAACTTGCCCTAGAATAATTGATTATCTCACCTGTAAGCAGCACAAAGGCTAATACAAAGATTTTTGCTCTTTTTAAGCTGTGATAGCCAATATTATGGCTTTTTCTAAATAGCTCTTTTAATGGCTTTGCTATTTCAAAATACGTTCAACTGTTTTGCTATCTTGTTTTGAAGCTCGTTATTTCCCAGCTGGGAATATAGCAGACTGTGGGCTGAGGCGGCTGGCAGATGGACAGAGAGGAAGAACTGCCATCCCTCAACAGGCTACACCCACACTTGCTGGGGAATTGGTATCCTCAAAGCACAGCCCCAATTTAGCTTAGCTGGCAGCAATTCCGTTTTGAAGAAGTCTTATGATACCCAATGTTAAAAGAAACAGAGTCAAGAGCTCTAAGATACATTGCTACATTTCACCCACCTTTAGAGCAGCAAAAACCCCTGTAATACAAGATAGATTAAAAAAAAATTCTATCACAAATGAAGACACTATTTTTCCTCCTCACACTTCATTTTCTTATGTTTTAAGCTATGCGCATTCAGAACTAATGGAAAAACCTGCACAGCTAATTTTCATTTTGGTGTAATAGCTGCATCAAATCCTTGATACAGTGGAAATACCAGTTACTCCAGTCAGGTTTTCTGAGCGGGGGGAAAGAAGGAAGCCCCCGCACTCTCTTTTAGAAGCCTAAGAAAAGAAGTTATCAGAATGGGCTTTTGAATGATGAAACATGGGGATTCCCAGGGGCTATTTTAGTTGGTGCTATCTACAACAACAGCAATAGAATCATAGAATCATAGAATCACTAAGGTTGAAAGAGACCTNTAGGGCTTATTCTGATCTTCCACTTCAGAAACTGTTTGACTACGCAGCTGGGAAAGTGAGTTTCTTGTGCATACGTGCTCAGTATTCCAAAACGCACAAGGAAGTGCTCACAGTGCATGTGGGACTTGACTTGCGGTTTTCACACAGGCAGCAAAACCGGGGAGCGGGCTGGAGGTCCACAAGGCTGGGCCATGGACACGGCTCTGCTGAGCAAGCGCTTGGGTTTCAGCTGCCCGAAGGGTACCACCCCCACTGTGACTCTCCTTGCCCCCTCCACGTGAGCCCTTGTTCAGCTGGTGTCAAACTGTGGTGACAGTCCAGAGAATGGCGATTGTGAATTTAAAAACAGACAAATATAAAACATCGGATGACACATGGCAAAATTCCCCTTCCACTACCGCTGACCTGTTAGCATAAAAGAATGCAGAGTTCTGTGCCTTCACCAACATTAGCCACTATGAATGCACAAAATTCATGACTACTTAGACGTTTATCCTGCAGTAAAGTTGGTAATTATTTACTACTGACAATTTTTAGCCTACTAGTAAGATCGGTGCTTTAGGGGCTTCTGTCTCTTCAGTCAGAGGGCAGAAACTACAGGCACTTTAGGTGAGTTGTTCATTTCTCTGTATTCTCACTGTGGTTGCTGGCTGTAAATAACCATTTTCAAATTAAGGGAAAGGCATGGTATATCCCAGAGACCTTCTGGGATTTACCGAGACTCATCGCAACAGTATTCACTTGGCAATCACAGTGAGTTACTGGAGCTGCCCTGCGCTGCACTACTCTTCCTAAAGTGAAAGCTGCTTTGACTTTACAAGAAAATAAAGCGTACTAGCCAAATTAAAAAAATGAGCACTGGGTCCTCCCAGGCAATTTTCATTTCTGCTCTAGGATGGCTGTAGTCCTGTGACTGACTGCTCCCATACAACTGACTGTGTTGGCATTGCATACAAATTAAGAAATGCACTCATATACTGTAAATTACAGACTAGAGCCTTAGACTTTAAATCCTTCAAGACAGGAGACCTCTTTTAGCAGGAGTTATATAGAACACATAATAAAAGCCCTATGCATAGCATAATAATGGCCTACTACATCTACTCATTATTATTATCATATTATAGTATTATTAACAATTTGCTTTATGCCAAAGTTTCCCCAGAAAGCAGCTGGATTGTTGAAGGCACTAAAAAGTTTTCCTTTGCTATCCTAACCTGTGGCATGAATATAGAACACTAAAACCCTGTAAAAAAAGCAATACAGAGGCATTCTTCAGCCTCTTATTAAAAGGCACTTTCTTAGGGGGAGGTTAATTATTTAACAAGCAATTTAATTCACCTCATCAACCCACTTTGCTTGGTCTTCTGCAGCTGGCTGCTCCAGGCTGCTGTGCCTGCTCCCAAACTGCCAGCTCCACACAGCCTCTGTGTCCCCCGCTGCTGGAGCCCTGGCCATCACCCGCCCAGCCCCGGGCACCAGCCCTGCAGCCACCCACGCTGCAGAGCTGCTGCATGGTCCCTGGCACATCGTTCACCTGCACCAGCCAGCACCCAGCCAAAGAGCTCCTGGGCACCGGACAGGTGCACGTGGGGAACTGCTCCCATCCGCAGTCTGGATGCAGCCACGTGGTTTTGGGAAGTGGGAGGGAAGAACTGTATGCATGCATGCACACCGTACCGTGTCAGCTAGGCTCAGAAAACAGGACTTCACCTGTTTTAGTGACTGCCACGGACATTGCTTGTGGGTCGCAGTGCACTGCAGCACTCTCTCCTTTCACCTCTTCATATTTGAGCACACTACTACCCTGACTGGAGCCCTCGTCTTCCCAGATGTCCAGATCTGTCCAGTCTACATTTAGGCACGTGTTTTGACTTCCCCACGCCCTCCCCAAGTGCAGCAGAGGGAAAGCTTGCATCTGCACTATGGCCCCCTGAACAGTCATTCAAGCAAGCTCCCCTCCGCAGAATTGGGGGAATGGCAACAGGTATGGCTTCATGAGTCTCACCTGAATCTACCCTTAGCAGCCCTTGCTGTAAAGTCGCACAAGATGGCTCTAGGGTCCTTAAGAGGAATGGATTTATTAAGAGGATGAAAACTTCCCCCTTTAGCACTGGCTGATGCAGTCTTGCAGAATTGAAAGAGAGTAGAGTAACAGAGGTAGGGACCCTCTTACAGCCAGTTTGGGATTGCATCTGTCCTCATTTAAAAAAAAAACCCAAACCTCAAGAAAATACATTTACATGTAGCAGGAACCTACTTTCAGCAGGTGCCTGAGTCTGGGCTGCCCTTGGAGCAATGCAGGGACACCACATCATACAGGTGAGTCAACAAAATGGACAGATAAAGCAACAGGGCAGCAATAGCCCCAAGCATGTTTCTGGGGCAGGGACCTCCTTTGCGGGATTGTAGCTCTGCACCCCACCTGCTGACCTCTCTTCCATCTGATCCCTCCAGCACCTGCTCTGATTTAAAAGGTTAAAAAATAATCAGCTTCATCTTTTACTTTCCCAGACCTGTCTTTCATAAGTCTTCCTTGATCAGTCTGAGCAGATCCCTATCTTGTGACTTTGGGAAAAGACCCTTTTCCTAATATTTAGAGCAACTGTCTTTCCGTGGAAGAGCACTGTTGGCTCTGTGAGCATTGGTATTTGTGTCCAACACAGAGTAAAAGAACAGATTAGGCAAAGGACTGCCTTTCAAAGAGAAACCTGTGGTTTGAAACAGATAAATATTGAGACCCCCAGGAGCAATTAATACGCAAGCTGGCCATACACATTTTCTAATCCCATGCACTGTATTTACTCCTAAACATATTGTAAAAATTATGGAAAAGAAGAAAATGCTTTAAATGGCCATTATAGACTTAGTTAAGCATACTTTAGCAAGACAGTATTATGCCTAAAAGACAATCAGAGTCCTATGAAAGAATCAAGGGAAAAATTAACAGCACCAGAAAGAAAACTCACTGCTGTGGAAATTGGTCGTTAGCAATATGGCAGTACTGCAGCAGTTCAGCCAAACAGTCCAATTCAATTGTCAGCCTGCTGGTTGTGACCATTTTCAAGATGCGGCTGGTTGTAATAACTCACAATTTTTTTCCTTAACACTGTAGGTTAAATCTTGATCACTCTTAATATCTGTTACTAGTAAAGAAATATCATACTTGAATAGTAAAAATAAACTGTTACTCACAAGGTTTTTAAGATGGACCTATACCTTATATAGTTACGTTTTCAATAGAAGCCTGAATTAAGGCTTATATGTTGTTTTTAAACTAAAAGTGTGTTAACTGCATATGATCAGAACATTTGTTCAAGCTTACTAAAAGACAAATGGGCTGATTAATAAGTACCTGCTGAAATGCTCACTTTAATTAGAAACTTCATGCCAATTGTTTAATACATCAAAGAGCAGGAAAACTGGAGATTCACTGATTGCTTATTAGCAGCATTCAAACCTTATCTGCTTCTGCACTACAAACTTTGCTTTGGTAGACTAAGGAATTTCTTGGCTCCTAATCCAGATGTTACTTTCTCAAGGAGCATCCAGGAAAGGAGGGCTTGTAGCTAGCAGAAATGTCATATCCATATTTCTAAATATATTGTGTGACCTGGGGGAACTCATTGTGAGGAAAGTGAAGCAACCAACAGCAAAGAAATCAAGTACATTCTTTACTCCTATTTACCATGAGGATTATTTCATTAATACTTGTAAACAACAAATCTTCAATGGAAGATAAGACCCAAGTACTATTTCTTTTCTCTTTAAAAAAAAAATTCAGAGCATAATGATATGAAGTTAAATTTGAAACAAAGTAAATTCTATAATTTTGTTTCTGGGTGAAGTATATTTTCCCAACTTGGCTTCATTAGCTGATGTTGACCACATGTGTAAGCCCCAAATTAAAGTAAACTCACTGTACCACTGACAATATGGCCACCTCTATTTTGAGGATCAGTGTGTGCACAGCCAGCTTGTTAAGTTAACCACACATAACATAAACCTCCTTTCCAGCTGCTGAATTAAAATTACATGTATAACACCATAAGATGAGTCCATCACTCTTCTAACAAAGGCCATTTGCTGAGTGTTGCCCATTGGATGCAGTGTGGCCATCTGTAGCACATTACATATGAGGCTACACCTCTGCGTCAGTCTCTCAGCTTGTGCCATGATCAGGCAGAGGTTTTTTTTAATGCTCTAAGGACTATTTTTCAGACACACTTCTCTCTGTACAACTAATGGGCTCAGACAGCTCCATCTGTAATAAGCATATTATCATTAGAGTATTGTCTCAAGGTAGCACTCTGCAAATTTACTTCTGATGCAGTAAAAAATTTGAAGTGAAATCAAAATGTGAAATACTGCAGTAATGTGTAATACATTTCTAGTCTTGCCATCAGAAAGCCCTGTGGCAGTAAAAGGAGGAATCACACAAGGGTTGAGGTTGAAGGACCTCTGGAGATTATCTGGTCCAACTCCCCTGTTCAAAACAGTTATCTAGAGCAAGCTGCCCAGGACCATATCCAGACGGCTTTTGATTGTCTCCAGCAACAGAGACTCTGCACCTCTCTGGGCAACCTGTGCCAGTGCCTGGTCACCCCCACAGTAAAGTGTTTCCTGGTATTCAGATGGCATCTCCTGTGTTTCAGTTTGCATCCGTTGCCTCTGGTCCTGTCACTGGGCACCACTGACAAGAGCCTGGCTCCCTCTTCTTTGCACCCTCCCTGCAGATATTTATATACATGTTGACAAGATCCTCCTGTGCCTTCTCTTGTCCAGGCTGACGAATCCCAGCTCACTCAACCTTTCTTCTCATAGGAGAGTTGCTCCAGTCCCTTCATCATCTTTGTAGCCCTTTGCTGGACCCTCTCCAGTATGTTCATCTCTTTTGTGCAGAGGAGCCCAGAACTGGACACAGTGCACCACATGTGGCTTCACCAGTGCTGAGTAGAGGGAAAGGATCACCTCCCTCAACCTGCTGACAATGTTTTGCCTAATGCAGCCCAGGATACCACTTGCCTTCTTTGAAACATGGGCACATTGCTGGCTCATAGTCAACTTGGTGTCCACCAGGATCCCCAAGTCCTTTTCTGCAAACTGCTTGCCAGCTGCATGGCCCCCAGCATATATTAGCACACGGTGTTGTTCCTCCCCAGCACAGTGCAAGACTTTGCACTTCCCCTTGTTGAACTACTTGAGAATCCTGTTAGCCCATTTCTCCAGCTTGTCAAGCTCCCTCTGGATAGCAGCACAGCCCTCTGGCATATCAGCTGCTCCTCCCAGGCTGGCGTCATCTGCACTCTACCTGATTACCCTTATCATTAATGAAGATGTTGAACTGGATTGACCCAGTATTGACCCCAGGATTACATCACTAATTACCAGCCTCCAACTAGACTTCATGCCACTGATCACTCCCTGTGCCCAGTCATTCAGCCAGTTTTCAGTCCATCTCATTGTCTGCTCAATCAGCCCATACTTCATCAGCTTCTCTATGACGATCTTACAGCAGAGAGCATTGAAAGCCTTACTGAAGTCTAAGTAGACACTGTTCTACCCTCATCTACTATACCAGTCATTTCATCACAGAAGTTTATCAAGTTGGTCAAGCATGACTTCCTCTTGATGAAGCCATGCTGACTACCTCTGATGACCTTCTTGTCTTTCATGTGCCTGGAAATGATTTCCAGGATTAGCTGCTCCACCTTCCTAGGGATTGAGGTGAGGCTGACCAGCCTGTAGTTCTCTGGGTCCTCCTTCTTGCAGATAGGAGGGACATTTGCTTTCATCCATTCTTCAGGCACTTCTCCCAGTCATCATGATCGATCAAAGATTGAGAGTAGCCTCACAGTGACATCCACCATCTCCCTCAGCACTCATGGATGCATCCTGTCAGGGCCCATGGACTTATATATGACCAGTTTGCTTAAGTATTCCCTGACCAAGGGTATATCTTCCTTGCTCCAGACTTTCCTCCTGGTCTCTGGGACTCCTGAAGAGCAGTCTCACTAGTAAGGACTGAGGCAAAGATGGCATTCAGTACCTCAGCCTTTTCCACATCCTGCGTAACCAGGTCTCCAGTCTTGTTGAGCAATGGGCCCAGATTTTCCCTAGTCTTCCTTTTGTCACCTATGTACTTACAGAAGCCTTTCTTGTTGTTTTTCACATCTGTAGCCAAATTAAATTCCATTTGGGCTTTAGCTTTTCTAACTTTATTTCCAGATGCTTGGACAATGTCTCTGTATTCCTCCCAGGTTACCCATCCTTGCTTCCACCCTCTGTGTGCTTCCTTTTTGTGTTTGAGTTTAGCTAGGAGCTCTTTGTTCATCAATGCAGGCTTCCTGGCATTTTTAATTGACTTCCTATTCATTGGCATGGACTGCTCTTGAGCTTGGAGATGATCCTTGAATATTAACTGATTTTCTTGGGCCCCTCTTTCCTCCAGGGCCTTATCCCACAGAACTCTTCCAAGCAGATCTTTGAAGAGGCCAAAGTCCTCTCTCCTGAAGTCCAGAGTTGTGAGCTTGCTTTTTATCCTCCTCCCTGCCCTCGGGATCCTGATCTCCACCATCTCATGGTCACTGCAGCCAAGGCTGCCTTTTACCTTCACATTGCCAACAAGCCCTTCATTGGTGAATATGAGGTCCAGCCAAGCACCTCTCCTTGTTAGCTCCTCTATCACTTGGATGAGGAAGTTACTGTCAATGCACTCCAAGAACCTTCATGATTGCTTATGTCCTGCTGTCTCTCCAGCAGATTTCAGGGTGTGGTTGAAGTCCCCCATGAGGATTAGGGCCTACAAACATGAGCCTGCTCCTAACTGTCTGTAGACAGCCTCATTCACTTGTTCTCCCTTGTCAGACAGCCTGTAACAGGCACCCACTATAATGGCACCTTTACCTCTCCTCTTTTTAACCCTAACCCATAAGGTCTCAGTTGGTTCCTCATCCATCCCCAGGCAGAGCTCCATGCCCTCCCGATGCTTTCTCACATAGAGGGCAACTCCCCCTCCTCATCTCAGCCTTTCCTTCCTAAAGGAGCCTGGTTCTCCCCATTACAACACTCCAGTCATGAGAGCCATCCCACCACATCTCCATGATTCCAGTAAGATCATAGCCCTGCAACTGCTCACAGACCTCCAACTCATCCTGTTTATGCCCCATACCATATGCATTATTATACAGGCACTTTAGAGAGGCACCCCAGCATGTTGAGTTTCTGGAGAGGGTTTGGGGCATTTCCCCATAATGGTGCCTTACAGGCACTTCCTTGCTTACATGCAAGTGCTGAAGGTGACCCCACTTAAACTCCATTTTCTTGATTTTGTGTTCCATTCCTGTCACATCACACCATGCTCTTTGCTCATTGACCCTGTCCAGCACTCCCTCAAGACTTCTCTCTCCCCCCACATCCGTTTTAGTTCAAAGCCCTCCTTACAAGGTCAGCCACCCTATTAGTGAAAACAGCTTTTCCCTGCTTAGTGAAGTGGATCCCATCTCTCCCAAGGAGATGCTGATCTGCAAACAGGGTCCCATAGTTATAGAACCCAAAACCCAGTCACCACCAGCAGCTCTGCAGCCAATTATTGACATGTACTATCAGTGTCTTCCTCTTCACATCCTTTACCCTTACTGGAAGGATATTAATCACCACCTGGGCCCCCATGCCCTTGACTCCTGCCCCTAGAGCTCTGTAGTCACTTTCATGCCAGGTTTCCCTGGCAGTATCATTTGTGTTCACATGGAATAACAGCAGGAGGTAGTGATCAGATGGCTGGATGAGCTTCAGCAATCCCTCCACAATGCCCCCAATCCTGGCCCCCAGCCGGCAACAAACCTTTCTTGATGATAGGTCAAGTTGACAGATAGGTGCCTCTGTCCACTGCAGCAGGGAGTCACCCATTACATTTCTTCCAGGTGGTCCTGCATGGTTTAGGGTCAGGTGGCCCAGATCCTTTAGCTTGAAGACATATCTGGCTTCTCTTCAACTTTGAGGGTGGTGAACCTACTTTGCAGGAACCTTTCTCTTGGTGCCAGAAGTCACCAGCTTCCATCCTTCCCCTTCTCCAGCAGTTGCAATTACCTTAATATTAAGGGTGGACACTGCCTGCTTCTCTGCTGCAGTTGGGGTGCAGGGCTCTTCAGGCTCTTCTGCTGCATCTCAGATAAAACCCCATCTATCTCCCTTTTCATCCTCTCTGACGCTGCACAGCCTGCTCACTTCCTCCTGTAAATCCTCTACTTAGCAGTGCAGGTGCCCCAAGATGGCACACATCCTGCAGGACAGCAGGCCATCTCTCTGGGCAGCAAGAGAAGCCCCAGGCACTCCCTGCAGTCCAGGACTCAGAGGGCTGCATCTCCCATCCACAGTTTGGCCAGGATCAAAGCCTCAGCCCTAGCTGCAACAGCTGCTCCAACATCTGCTGAGCAGACTGCCCAGTGGCACATCACCACTATAACTGAGACCATTACAGTGGTACAAATTCAACTGAGACACCCCCCCCCTTCCTTATGGCCTGCTGCACAAATTACTGCCTCTGGGAGCTGTGCTCTGGGCCTTATATAGTCCTCTCCTGAGCACCGGCTAAAGGATGCTTCACTCTCCCTAATTGGGGGCAGCTGCAACAAAGGCTCCAGGCACCCTGGGTCAAGGGCAGCTGATCATGCTCATCAGAAGCTGCTGGAGCGTCCTCAGGCCCACACCCTGCTGGCTCCCCTCCCCTCGTCCTTGCCTGGCAGCAGCAGGCATCCTCCAGTTTCTCAGAGGGTTCCCAGGCATTCCCCGATGATCCTGGACCTTGTNCCTGCCCCTAGAGCTCTGTAGTCACTTTCATGCCAGGTTTCCCTGGCAGTATCATTTGTGTTCACATGGAATAACAGCAGGAGGTAGTGATCAGATGGCTGGATGAGCTTCAGCAATCCCTCCACAATGCCCCCAATCCTGGCCCCCAGCCGGCAACAAACCTTTCTTGATGATAGGTCAAGTTGACAGATAGGTGCCTCTGTCCACTGCAGCAGGGAGTCACCCATTACATTTCTTCCAGGTGGTCCTGCATGGTTTAGGGTCAGGTGGCCCAGATCCTTTAGCTTGAAGACATATCTGGCTTCTCTTCAACTTTGAGGGTGGTGAACCTACTTTGCAGGAACCTTTCTCTTGGTGCCAGAAGTCACCAGCTTCCATCCTTCCCCTTCTCCAGCAGTTGCAATTACCTTAATATTAAGGGTGGACACTGCCTGCTTCTCTGCTGCAGTTGGGGTGCAGGGCTCTTCAGGCTCTTCTGCTGCATCTCAGATAAAACCCCATCTATCTCCCTTTTCATCCTCTCTGACGCTGCACAGCCTGCTCACTTCCTCCTGTAAATCCTCTACTTAGCAGTGCAGGTGCCCCAAGATGGCACACATCCTGCAGGACAGCAGGCCATCTCTCTGGGCAGCAAGAGAAGCCCCAGGCACTCCCTGCAGTCCAGGACTCAGAGGGCTGCATCTCCCATCCACAGTTTGGCCAGGATCAAAGCCTCAGCCCTAGCTGCAACAGCTGCTCCAACATCTGCTGAGCAGACTGCCCAGTAGCACATCACCACTATAACTGAGACCATTACAGTGATACAAATTCAACTGAGACACCCCCCCTTCCTTATGGCCTGCTGCACAAATTACTGCCTCTGGGAGCTGTGCTCTGGGCCTTATATAGTCCTCTCCTGAGCACCGGCTAAAGGATGCTTCACTCTCCCTAATTGGGGGCAGCTGCAACAAAGGCTCCAGGCACCCTGGGTCAAGGGCAGCTGATCATGCTCATCAGAAGCTGCTGGAGCGTCCTCAGGCCCACACCCTGCTGGCTCCCCTCCCCTCGTCCTTGCCTGGCAGCAGCAGGCATCCTCCAGTTTCTCAGAGGGTTCCCAGGCATTCCCCGATGATCCTGGACCTTGTCCCCAGAAGGTCCAGGAGCTCCCAAAGCAGAACCCAGAGACTGTTGCCCAAATGGCTGCCTCTCTTGGCTGTGCCTAATAACATCATATTAAAATCTCCAGACACTTGTTCCTAGACACCTTTGTGGGCTCTTTGTGTCTTAACACAAGTATGCATTTAACCTGTGTGAATAACCTTCAAATGTATTATGTATATATATGTAAATGTATTTTTTATACATATATGTAAGTCTAACATATATATATAAATTTCAAGCCCCCTTTCTATTTGAGATGTAGGCAGCCTAAACCATTGGTTGGCCTCTCCAATATGTTCAACTGTCCATCATCAGCACCAGTGCATAAACATTTCTGGAGAGCGTGCTTGAACTCTCATGTTTGGGACCCAAAAAAACTGCTGAGTATGCAAAAGATGAAACCCTAGGGAGTTTAAACATAGCAGCATAAGAATAGCTGCACTGCATCAGACCAATGGTCCATCTGAAAGTGTCCTATATCAGATGCCTATAGGGGAGCATAGGGACAGGGCAAGCAGGTATAGGTACTTCCCCAGTCTCCAGAGGTGTATGCAGCAGAGACAGTCTCCTTAACTCACTTTATAACCCCTTTCTATGCCGGACGATAGATTCAGGCTGGGATGAGTTAGGATTTCTTCACAAATTCAGCTTCTTTGACCATGTGGATCATTCAGGGTTTACTGACAGCCATTAAAACCAAGTGAGCAAAATGTTTTCTCTTTTAGAGCTATCCTTAGGATATTTAATTAAAAATAAGCTCCTGACCAAAAGAATTTAATCAGATTATCTTTCATGAAAGCATTACTGTGAAAGAATGGAATTGTTGGGAAAGACTTATTCCATAATATGTTCTTCTATTATAAAAGCCATTTCCCTTCACATTCCAGGTATTCAGCCAAGAAACAAAGGACCATAGCTTGGCATATGGCTTTTTCCTCTGTATAGTATTTCAAGATGATTTGACAGGTATTTGACAAAACCCCCATGTTTTGCTTCTTCATTAAAGCATATATTAAGCTCTTGTCTCTCATGGAAGGCTGTGATGACCAGGTTAATACTGAATTGTCAGTGGCTTTCTTGAAAACAGAGTGAAAAAAAAGACTCAAACTGCTTATACATGTCAGAGTTTGTTTGATTTTTATTATGCTTACTTAACTTAAACATGTAAGGAACACTGTGGAGAAATCCCATCGCCATTAGGATCCAATTCAAAAAAATTGTGTTGTTAGAGCAGCATTATTGGTGTTCCACTTGTCTTGCAATTCAGTCATTTCTCCGTGATACTTCAGCATGTCACATTCATTAATGCATTTCTCCTTTAACACATCTGTGAATTGCTATTATTCACTTGTTTACAGCTAGAGAAATGCAGCCCAGAAAGAGCAAGTGATCCATCTACAGCCAGGCAGAAAGTCTGCACAGCACAAACCTCAATCGTAGTCTCAAGCTAACGCATTAACTAACCGCTGGGACAGCCTGACTCTCCCACCATCCCTGAAAATGTGCTCTTACAACTGAAAGCCCAAGCTACAATCTTCACAGACTGCAACACCTGGTTACTGAGCTGTTGGACAAATAGAATTTCTGCTCTGCAATGAAATTGTGGCATTTGCAACTTTGAATTTTTATATTACAATTTAATACATAATAAATTAATTAATAACAATATATTCCAATATTTTAGTACCACATACAAGTCAAAATTGAATAAATTATAATTGTAAAGTCAGAAAAAATGTACCTTGTTTTGCTTCTAATCTTTTTTTAATGTTATTGAAATATTTCAGTTAAATAGTGAAAGGCATTGTATATCTAACATGGTTTTAAACATGCTGCACTACTGCAAAGCATCTTAAAAAATCTGCATTTTTTTGGAGGGAAACAGCTCTTTCAAAAAATATCCTCCAGTGCAAATCACCATTTAATAAGATCTTGTAAGCCAAAGGCTTTCAGTTGTACTTGTCCAATCTCATTGTTTGCAGTGATGTATTTACAGCATAATCTTTATCAAAGATATGAATGGACAAAGAGAACAACAGGCACAGTTAAAAATTACTGTTACACTAATCCTTAAAAAACAGGGTTTGGGAGACTTTCTGGAAACCTCTTATTCCCCAAAGTTGTTCAGCCGTGATGCCACCTCATCACAAGGAAGAGCGAGTAACACAGCATCGGTGTGCGACACAGTTCAGGCAGTGTTTCTGCCTGTTTCCATATGTACCATTTCTAATGGTAGCAAATCTCCCTCCACTTAAGATACGTTTTTTGCAAGGCTAACTTTACTTCATGAGTAAATCTCGGCAAGAGTGACATCTGCGTGATGAATTTGGGCTGCCGTCAACTGCCACATGGAAATAAACCCCCCTCACCGCCACCATCTGCCCTCTATGTCATTGTGGCCATTCGGTATCTATCTGGAAAGCTCTTCTGCCTCAGGCTGTTCCCAGAAGCTGCGCTACACCTCTTGGCACTGACATCTATGTCACTTCTGGTTGGAATTCAGAAATTTTGGGCACTGGTGGAAATTCTCAAGTCTCTTGAGCAGACTGTGAACCTCCTTCTGGTGAAAGGCCATTACTTACCCAACCATCGTTCAGTGCTGGCAGAGACCTGCCTGCCTTTGGTGCATCTTTGTTGCTTCCACATGTAGGTTCCACTTTGGTCTCTTGAGGAAATACGAGTAATTCTGAGGGGTGATGGATTACTGCTCATCTGAAGTCTTCTGCAAATTCCCTGGTGCCAGACTAGTACCATCCCCAGCCTCTCCTCAGAAGAGGCTCTCCAGCTGAGACAGAGGAGATCCTGAGAGGGCATAAAGGACAAGAGTATGCTGAGGCTGAGGTTCTCCTCCACTCCTCGAGGTGAGACACTCATCCTGCAGCCAAGAAGCACACATGCCAGAGGAGTCAGGGAAAGAAGGGGTGAGTGGGGCCATGAATCACTTATTTCGTCGCTTTTTGGCTGGAACAATTTCTCTCAGATGTGGCCCTCTGGCCTCCATCTGTACACACCTGGACTACCATTAATTAATACTCCCAAAGCATGTTTGAACTGTGTGTGCTCCAGAATTGATTAGGGTTTTTTACCTAATTAGGGGGAAGGACCACGTTACACCAGCAGTCCAGAGACTGCATTATTTTTACTTGGGGCACAATTCAAGGCAAATTGTCCTCTGTTTGTGCCAAGCAGTATACGCCAGACTTCATCTCCTTACTCCATAGGTTCTGCCATGACAGATGAGCAGTTCAAGCGAGGGGATGACTTGTCTTTCCTCCAAACTAGTAGAGTTGTTCAACAGTGTAATTAAAAAGAAAATTGGGCAGCTAGGTATAGAAAAGAAGGGAAGAGCATATTAAAGGAGGAGCAATGAGCGGTGTTCTTACTTCTCCACTGATCCAACCTGTTTGCATCAGAATCTAAATGCAAACTTGCTCCCTTTCTTTGCATTGGTGTCAGCCTGAAAAAATTCATGTTTTGCTTACTTGTTCTTCGATGAATTTCTTTTTGATCAGATTATAAAAAAAACCCCTGTTGCTCATTTGCCCAAAAATATTAGTAGGGTTACTATCTTTCATAAATCAAACACAGCATACATGAAGACTTGGCTCACCACCTTGATTTCAAAAGAAATGTCAAGATTGCCTTCCCATTTCCCCTGCCCCACCTGCCCCTGGTAGTTTTTACCATCTTTTCCACCTTCTCTGCCTATGGAAGCTGAGTCATGGGTCACAGTCCCCTGACTAATGAGCTGTTCCATCACCTCTTTTACTGCCTTATTCTCCAACTACAGCCGATGCAATTTTTCTTAATGGTAAGGGAATCAGTAACCCAATTAAACAGGGGAGCATTTTAACCTCCTGAGGAACATGCCATTCAGAGACAATATTTTTGCCCGAAAAATAATTAACCTCTGTGGAGCACAGAAAGCACAGATCCTATGCACTGAAGCCTTTCTCAGATGTCAGATACTTAGTTTTTTACATCCCTTGGCCCTTGGTGCACTTTATTATGTTAAGCCCTCTAATGACACTATTCTGAGACCAATGGGACATTAAAACTAACACAGCCTTGCCCTAACACAGCCTGCGCAGTGAAGAAACAAGCCATCAAGACCTTAGAAGTACAATGTGCAAAAGACATCACACATAGTGTAACAGCATACCCCTCCATTCAGGCAGAGACTGACCTTTTCAGAAGAAAGAGCGCAATATACATTCATTGGAAAAAAATTACTAAGGTGGGATAGGCATAGCATTGGCCTAAAACGTTGCTCATGTTCAGAGTTACGGCTGAACTGCCATACTGGTAGGGGGTCAGGTATCCTGGGTGCAGGTTCACAACGCCCTTGAAGCGGTCTACGCCCACAAGTCCTAATGCAAGCCTGATTCATAAGCGATTTAGACGCTTTTTTAAAACCTCACTCACTCTGTGGGAACACTTTTTACTTCCTTCCTATCCCAAAAGCACTGTATGCTGGCACCAAAAGCACTCAGTCTGCCTGGATGCGGTGATAAAGACGTACAACTGTTGCAGTAAGCACACTCCTCGTGTTCCCCAGAGTGCAGTACGGTGGCTAGCGGCGTTACCAGACCTCCCTCCTCTATACATCACCAGCTGTGGGTTCAGCCAGGTTGCATTAACCTTGGCTAAATCCATCACCATCACTTGAGTAACAGCACAATTATTCTCAAATACTCGGTGTGGTCTTCTTTCCCCTGGAAAGAGATTTTTACTTTCTTAGCTGGCCCCTTGGCTGATATAATTCTGTAAGAGCCTGGAATAACACATTCTTCACTAAATTTGCCATATAGTAACCTTGACAACATTGCATCAGATCAATGTCCAGTTTCCCACATTTATCCCCCCAAAACAGTGCCTTTGGGTAAACTGTGTCTTTCGTCATTCAGCATTTGACAACGGTAACTTTATTCATCACACTGAGAAGAAAACATTTTGTTTACTCCATATATAACAAATATGCCAGAGAATTATTCCTAGGTTAAGCATTAGGAAAGATGGTAAATGAAAGAGCTTGTTTCACTGGACAATTAATTACACTTGCAGCTTAAAGAGTAATGTAAACAAACACAGTGATGCAGTAATTCCCCTCAGGACATGCCACGTACAATTCTGTAGTGAACAAAGTCCGCTGAGACCCTCTGGACTAAAATGTCATTAGTGACATTAAGAAAATGCCACTGTTTGCTGATTTATGCAAAGTCCAGGGACTCATCAGAACTAGAGCAAATGTTGCCTGTAAATTTTAAGTCCACCAAAAATGCAGTTTCATATAGTTTTTGCAAGTATTTTTGTCATTCCTATGCTTTATTCTAAAACAAAAAAAAATTCATTATTTCTTACTTTATTCAGCCACTGAACTAAGAATATAATTATTTACACTGGAACAACAGACTTCACTCTACAAGGTTGCTAGAAGATTAAAAAAATGACCTTTTTTTTTTTTTTTTTTAATTCCATGTGCCTCTACAGGGAATATCTACTTACACCAATCTTACTGCATTCACTCACAGTTCACATGCATACTCTTTAGCACCTTTTCTCCCTGCCCTTAGATGAATCCTGAACAGTTCAGACCAACAGTCTCCAAATAATTTGTACAAGAAATATGCAATTCTCCCTTTTTTCATGCCATTGAGGTCTGCAGCCCTGGCAGAGCTGCAATACTCAGGCTGACTGCTAAAAAGCTAAGTAAGATTTTTATTCCTTAATTTTGGGTGGCCACAGCACAGTACCTATATCTGGGCCAGGTGTAGGATCCACCTAATGCTGTCGGTGGAGAGCAGAGTCACACCTAGTCTCCACTGACTGTTCTTGCAAGACTCCACTGACCGTAGCTGGAGCCCACATAACTGTCTCAGGTGTAGATACAGGTACCTCGTGCCCGTGTGGACACAGCAGAGCATCCCACCTCCCTCCCAGCTGCTGTGCCAGAAGGGTACAGGTATGCTGTGGGCCCTGTGTCATATCTGACTACACGTCATCTCATGTAAAAATCCCAAGTTTCATGCAACATGGATGTAGGGAGCTCAGCACTATTTAGATCACTGACCTGCTCCTATCACAGTGTAAAACATTTTAATAGAGACACAGCCTATGCTGTTTGCTTCCCTAAAGTTAAACAAAAAGTATCCCATCCACTTCAGCTCTGTTGATCTTATCAATTATATATAGCCACAAAGCAATCTAGAAAGATTTTTCACACCTATTGTTGGAGCTAATTTCTGTGTGCTGTAGCAGAAATGCTGCAGATGCCCTCCCCTCACTAAAACATGCATATTTGCAGTCAGAGAAAACTGAACCCCAAAGCAAATTCCCAAGCCTTTAAATTCCAGCTGTAGCCCTGACTCCCAGCCCCAGTTTAGCAGGTTTAACTAGCTCACGCGCAGCAGCGCGCTGCTTCAGTGCTGGAGTAATTAATCTCTGCACCTCCCAGTTCTGCGTGGCAAAGGTGTGGGCAAGCCACAGGACAGGTGAGACTGCAGGCTCCGACGTTTGCAAGGCTTTGCCATGCAAGAGGCAGCAGCTCTTTCAGGGGTGCCACACTGGTCAAAGCTTTCTGTGTCTCTTTTTGAAACACCATTTTTCCTGATCCATTACTCCTGATCCAATATCATTTTTACTCAACATTCATTGTATTTCTTTGTGACTTCATGTCATGGCTTACTCCTTTCTGCTCTACATCCAGATGTTTCAGTTCTTCCTGTATTTCTTTACTTGCCTCTAAATTGACCACTGGTTGTCTGACCACACTGCTCCCACAGTTAACCACAGCATGGACTTGCTGGAATACCTCTAAACCCCCATCCAACCTTTGCACCCAAGTTTTCTTTCTGGGAAAAAAAAAAGAGTAGGGGAAAAAAACCCTTAGCTCCATACGAGAACAGCTGGATTGTGCACCCAAACCCAAAGCTTCAAAACACTTCACCAAACTGAATCTCACTGTCCCAGTTCTTGGAAAGATTTCACCCATCAGGCACTAGAGCTGCCTCCTCTTCAGACATGGGCAACCACTTACAATACTAGCTGATTCTGGAAGATCGTCTTTAAGTGGAGGAAAGAGAACAGTTCCCTGCTTGGATACACTCCAAAGGTAAACTGTTTTATTCTCACCTATAAACTGGACATAAAATGGGGATGGTCAAACAGCTTTAGGGGCAATCCCTTCTTGCAGGAATCTCAGGCCAGCACTAAGGTCCAGTGCCTCAGTAACCGGATACAATGGAGTAGCAACAGAGTAAGCAAACTCCATTTGCAGCAGCCTTTCCAAGGAGCAAGATTTCTCCAAACAACTTTATAGTATCTAAATATTAAAAAGGTACACAGCAGAGCAACTCATAAACAAATTAAAATAATTTGCAAGACTAGCACCACCAGCCCATATTTGTCTCAATAGCGTTGGCTTCATCTCTGTCTGTTCCTGAATAATTTTTCTTTATATCACAAAATCTGGAATGACTGAACATCCTTGCAAAATCTGTGACTATTTCAGTAATTGCTACAGCTTTTCCTTATTTTCAAAAAAAATTCCTTTTCTATTCAGATTCTACAACTTTAAGCAGAGGAACTGCTCTTCTTTTCTTTTTCAATTTTCTTTGAATGTCATTTACCCATGATTCTGTTAGGAATAAAGCACAGTTAAATGAATTTCTTTTGTCTGTGGTTAATATAAGCAGAATTAATTGATATAATTGAGATGGGAGTTCCAAATCCAACCTGCCTTTCAATTTCTTTCAATTATATTTCATTAAAATTACCCTATGTCATTGCTAACAGTTATGTCAGGTGTATATGTCAAGGCAAGAAGCCAGCTTCAAATGACAATTTTCTACCATATCAAAACCATAACATTTCTGTATCTACATTATTGAGCATCTATATTATTATTCATTGGATGCAAATTTCTTTGTGTCACTCCTGAGTAAATAAGTACATTCTTCCCTATTATAACTCTTGGATGCGCCACTTAGTTTGTGCACAATTTTTTTACATTGTTTTAACTGATAATCAATAGCCCTCTACATCTTCGTATTCAAACGAGAGACTATTTTTGGGACACAGGCAAGAATTGCACACCACTTAATTCTGCTCTAATAATATTTGAATCGTTTCGGGGGGTAGTCATCTTGACAAAAAAGCATGCAAATCTCATCCAGTCGTGGTGCAAGGAATTCCTTTCCAGAGATGTCAAAGTCATCCCATGCTGTGTACTTAGCAGCATTGATAATTTTCTGGTTTTCATGTTGCTTACGCTTTTGTAAAAAATCTTTGTAAGAGCTCTCCTTAACCTGTTAACAAAAGTTATAGGCAATAAGATTGTATGCATGCAAAATGAGTGTTCATTCTACTGTTTTCTCTGGTTTTATTATCTGAATCCCATTTCTTCTGAATCTTGTGATTTTCTAGTTTCATTTACTGCTATAGTAAATTTTTTCTTTTAATTACTTTCTCTCTAAATGGCACAAAGACCACTGAAAAGCTCAATAGAGAGAAGCTTTGCAAGCTATTCTAAGAAAAAAACCCTGAAGATGATCCAAAATCCAGTGAAGTCCGTGAAAAACCTCCCTCCCCATGTCCTTTGGAATAGGTCCCAAACGAGGCAGAAGTAGGTGCTGCGCTTTTGTGGCAGACTTCCCCCCCAAAGGAAATCAGCGGTGACCCGGCTCCAGCTGCTGTTCCTTGCACAAAGCACTGGAGAAGAGAAGGCAACGCCTCGGCTTCTTACTCCAGCGGTCCAAATGATGAGCCCAACACGTTTATACAGGAATGTTCGTGAGCGCCTATATGCCAGCCCTGTTCTTAGAGACTCTCACTGTTGGAAAATGAGAAAATAAACTACTTAAGTGTGCAAGTAATTTCAGCTGGAGCCGATTATCCATCTGCTAATACAGTGCAGCCTGGAAGCTTTGCCAATGACAGATTAAGGTCAAACAGATGATCATTCCTACGAGGTACACTCCTCTTCCTAAATGTATTTTGCTTTCAATGTGTTGTGAAATGCTCATCAAAGAGCTTATAATATAATATTATATTAGCATCGATTTCTTGTAGTGAAGCTACAGCAAGTTTCTGGAATAACACTGGGGTCTAGCCAAGCCAGAAAGGATGTTTAAGACAGAGACTCTGGTCTAAAGAGCTTGTAGGCAAAAAAAGGCAAAACAGAGGAAAAACTGCAGAAAGTAAGTGTTATTTCATTTCACAGGGGCAGAACAAAAGCAGAGGGCTTTTGGGAACGGGGCATACGAGGTGTGCAGACACCGAAGTAACAGTGGCAACTTGAAAGGCTGTGTCCAGTGACAGGGTGAGGCTGAAACTCCCCCCTGATATGCCTAAGAATATTTTCCTTGAACTTCAATTTGTGCCGACTTGTTTTTGCAGAAGCACTTTTTCTGAAGGGTTTTTAAAGATCAGCTTGAGACAGCTTTGAAAATCCCCACCTGCACAGTTGTGCACACACACACAAACTACATACAACTAAAGGCAAGGTCTTAAGTGTTAAGCAAACTGAGTTATAGGGACTGCTACTTCTGCAGCCCAAAATATGAGACGTCGGAGACAGACAAGTCTTTAATTTGATGACTGGAAGGTTACACAGAAGTAATTCAGGCATGTTTCAGCTTCAGACACAGGTGTTAAATACTAAATAGGTAAGCTTCATTCACTCAGGCACATTGCTCAGGTGTTTTAAATCTTTGCACAAGCTGTCTTGTCTTTTACCACTACTCTGACCAGGAGAAAATGCTCTTTCCTCAAAGCCAGACACAGAATATGTAAATTGAGGATGGTAACACTGACCTCTTTTTTTGTGTAGAGCACTCTAATACCTACTGATGAGAAGTGCTGCCTGGAAGCTGGGTACCATTACGTAAACCGAGCATCCTCACGCCAGTAATCCACAGATGTCTCACAAATTCCTGTGTGACGGACTGGCAGGTGCGGTGCGTACGTTGCCTCCCCTCAAAGAAGCTGCTTTGCACGGAGGATAAGAGCCTACTTAGCCTGTCCCACAGTAGCTGAGCTCCGACGGTGCCCCATCTGTGCTGCACGCAGCACGGGTAGGAAAAACAACAGCGTGTCACTGCCTAATTAGGGACCACAGTGCAACGCCAGGCATGTGAGGAATCACAATGGAAAATGTGAATTTTTGAAGGGGGGGAGGCTGGTAAAAACAGGGGTTTGCTGAAAGTGAAGGCAGTTTGGCAGAAATTCAGACTTTTTTAGGGTAGTTCAGAAACTATTTTAGTCCTCATCTCTCCTTAACTTTCATATTTCCTGGTAAAAAAGAAGGAGAAAAAAGAAATAATATCAGAAGTGAAGTAAAGCCTGACTTTTTAAAGAGAATGGTTCACTGTGAAACAAATTTTGTCATGGACTAAAAAAGCTTTTTCAAAGGAGATGAAGCACAAAGACACAGGGGTCATAAGTGCCCACTAATTTAGTGTATACTGCTGGAGGTGCTTAGGACCTGGATTTTGTCAGTGCACATAAGGCAAACAATTTAAATATATTTAGATACTTAACACACGTGCCTAATTACCTTCATCTTTCCCTTAAGAATTTTACAGGATGCTCTCTCTCTTCAGCATAGGTATGTTTCAGCTGCATCAGTGAATGATCAGTGCTTTTGAAAAATGGATCAAGGATTTTGAAAAGAAGGAACCAAGAACCTCTGAAAACCAGAAACACACAGGTACTGATCACTAGTCAGCTTGGTTCAAAGGGCTGAAAGATGACACTGCTGGAAAAAAGAAGTCATCAAAATATTTACGGAAAGTCAATTTTCAAAGAGGACACCAGAGTTTTTTTTACATGCCAGAACAGCACACTTGTCCTTTCTTTTTTTCCCTTCTTGAAAGTAGCAAACCAAATTAGGTTAAAAAAAAAACAAAGTCATGAAAGCAACCATGCTCAAACCTAAGGAATTTTGCCTGAGCATGAATAAAACTTGATGAATTTTTAAGTAACAGAAGAGGGTTCCTTATAATGGGAAAGTGTCAAGCTGCCTTAATTACATCAGGACCCAAGAGGCTGAATCCCTGTTACAGAAGGCTTGATATTGATCACAAACTGCAGAAACTTCTCTCTTAAAGTCCAGCACAGATCTATAGCTAATGAAATCTGCTCCCCAGTAATGACAGGCCGGTCATATGAAATCACTTTATTATGTTCTTGGGCCACACATGAAAAGCTTGCAATACAGGAATGGAAATTAAGGGTAGATGCAGAAAAGTAGCCAAGAACTTGTTGGGTTATAGATGCTGGACTGCCTATTATTTCTGAAAGATTATTCTGCCTATATAGCAGAATAATGGGGCAATACAGTGTGGAAGTGCCCATTGTACTATTAACCCATAAGTATATGTTCCTCACCAGAACTGTCAGCCAGGTGTACTTCCTAACTGCTAAATCTCAAATTGTGTGGAGTTTTTACTAATTAATAAATAACTTGTGAAGTCATTGAGATACTATTGCACTGTAACCATTAGCAAGCATTGGGAAAGCGGGATCTGTATCCCAGACTGCATCAGAATTAGTTCAGACAGGCCATGAATTTGGGGACTACTCCCAATTTGTGCATCGTTTTGTAAGAAATGCATCACAGTGGATTCACAAATTTCAGGGATTGCCACACTCAAGCTTTCAAAGATCCTGTACTCAGCAACATAAATCACCAGATTATCTTCAAAATCATCAGGTATTTAACATAGCATACTTATTGTTCCTTTTATTCACCTTTCTAGTTTAGAAATGTGATTTCCAGATGAGCAGGTGATTTCAGGAACTCTGACTTCGAGCGAAAAATGGGAACATCATGAGACTCCATTGAAAACCGAGACGGTTGGTTTCACAGGACCATGGACATTCCTATTATTCACAGGGAGTTTTCCCACTAGTATGTATCTTGTTTTCAGAAGTTACTCTCAGTGGACCTCAGAGCTTTCCAAAGATCATTAACATGTCTTTCACCATCAGCCTTCACTAAAACCTCCACTGGAACCCTCCAGTTGTGTCGGCAGCCTCCCTGGCCACGTGGACCTGGGAGGTAATCCCTATTTCAGAGTCTCCAGCCTAGGGACATTGTTGGTTTTGACATGCAGAAGGCAGTCCTCCTCGTGCTCTACAGAGGAACGAGGCACCGTGCCTCGCTTCCCAAACAGACCAGAGGAGCACCACCAGAGAAACGTGCCCCGCTCCCTATTTCTAATTAGCTCAAATGCTGTATTTAGAAAGCAGGTTATCGATTGACTTAACGAATGGTTAAAATTCATTTTCTCTCAAATCCCTGCTGACAGGCCAGGTGTACGCTGCTGAGTAGCCCCTGCCTGGTGTGGTTTTGAGCTGTGGTGCTGGGCTGGGGAGGTCTCCTTACTCAGCCCATCCACTCGCTCTTCCTCCACCCCTGGAGGAAGCACACCCAGCCGTTGCACGAAGCCGGGTGTTTCATTGATGGGGTTTTGCACCATCTGTGCTGAGCCGAGACACCACCACGCAGAAGGAGAAACACTACCTATTGCAGCACTTCTGCCAGCGCCCTTGGCATGCGCAGCCCAAAATGACTCACTCCAAAACATTTAAATGGGGAAATTATGTGTGAATTGAACCTGGCTCTCACAGCGCTCAGCTCTGTGTCTCTCACAATCCTGATGTGTTTTAAAGTGTTATTAATGCATTTTTCTTACCCGTTAAGGGATTTACTAGGCTGAGGTAGCCACAACTGGGGTGAAGAGTATGGGGGATGCCACTAGAAGGAACCCTGGATCTCAGTAAACAGCTACTGCTGTCACCCCGGGACAGAAGGCAGATGCAACCTGCTGACAGGCAAGCCGGGTGACGTGGCTCTCCCCCCAGCGCACGCCGTGTTTGTCTCCTCTCAGCCCCCCTCGCCCAGATGAACCCCCAGCCCTCCTCCCCATCCCCAGAGGGACTGTGCTGGCCTCGCTCCTCACTCTCCTGGCTGTGAAATCACCTGGACAGCTCACCCACTCTGCTGCTCTCTTTGTGAGTGTCAGGAGCCTTCTGACTGCACTATTCAAATACTTAGGAATGCCTCGTGTGGTATAAAACCAACGACACCCACTGAAAACGTGCATATGATCCAAGATATACCTGTTATCCAAGACTCTGCTCGTTTTACACCATTGCGTCTTGCTACAGAGGTTGTCCCAATGGCATCAGCAAAGGATTGTCTCTGCAGAAAGATAGTGGTGCCTCACACACACAAAAAAAATTGAATCTCAGCAAGATTGCTGTAGCAAGTCCTCATTTAAATGACAATATTTCTAGCTATTTAAAGGGCATTTCATTGTCTTTCACAACTATCATTCTAAAAAAACCCATTTTTTTTACAGAAATGCAGGGGATGCTTTTGGTTCTAACACAAGGAAAGGTTTATAGGTAGCACAGTTCCAGAGTTAGGTTTAATATGGGTAAGCAAAAGGTAAATTTGTAAAACTAAATGTTAGAACTCTATTTTTTTTCAGTATTTGTTGTGGTTTAACGTGGGAGGCAGCCAAACACCACACAGCCGCTTGCTCACTCCCCCCCCCCTCCCCGCCGTGGGATGGGGGAAAGAATCGGAAAAAAAAAAGAAAAATTCGTGGATTGAGATAAAGACAGTTTAATAGAACAGATAAGGAACGGAAAATAATAACAACAACAACAACAACAATAATAATATAATGATAATAATAATGATAATAATAATGATAGAATATACAAAATAAGTGATGCACAATGCAATTGCTCACCACCCACCGACCGATGCCCAGCCAGTCCCTAAGCAGCGATCACACCTCCCCAGCCAACTCCCCCCAGCTTATATACTGAGCATGACATCATATGGTATGGAATATCCCTTTGGCCAGCTTGGGTCAGCTGTCCTGGCTGTGCCCCCTCCCAGCTTCTTGTGCACCTGGCAGAGCATGGGAAGCTGAAAGGTCCTTGACGAGTGCAAGCACTGCTTAGCAGCAACTAAAACATCAGTGTGTTATCAACATTATTCTCATACTAATCTAAAACACAGCACTGTACCTGCTACTAGGAAGAAAATTAACTCTATACCAGCCGAAACCAGGACAGTATTGAAAAAGGTATTTTAAATTTAGCTAAGAACAAAAGAGAGGTGCAGCAAAAGGGTTTTTAAGTTGAAGGCCACATCACTATTTTTGATTGGCAAAATCTTATCTCTTGTGGTTTAACTTTAGAGCACGCCGTACAGCATAGCACAACGCAAAATCTTACAGCAGTGCTGACAGTTTTGTTATAGCTAGAGTGGGTCTCCCCCACTTGTCTCAGTAACCTTATTTGAAGATATTTACCTTTACAACAAAAATTAGGAACAGTCTTTCTTTTTTAAATATGTTGTATCCTATTATTCCTGAAACAACATTTTCAGCAGAGTTTGCAATCAAACACAGCTCAATACACAAATCCCTGCTGGTAAATCTCATTGCTAGGTGATAAGCAAGATGCCATTTTTATAAACCAATCAACAAAAAAATTAGATCAGCTTGCTAGCAAGTTCTCAGTTCTCTCATACTATTTGGTAAATAAAATCCCTCCTGGAAATTTCTAGGAAAAAACAGGGTTTATTTTTTCTGTTTGCATTCTGAAATGGCAATTTTTCCAGATCAATTAGTTCACACGGAGCCCTTGTACCAATTATGCTTCATTATGTTGCTTGTAATGCTAATATGTTAACTGGTGTAATGAAACTTTTACGAGTAATATAACAAACCGTTCACAATTAAGGCAAAGCATGTACCTTTCTCAGACTACCAGCTGTCTCCAGGTTTTCGATGGGAGAGTTATCACCTGCCTCAGCAGCGGCTCCCAGCTTGTGTTCCCCCTTATCGACTGGCCACGTGTGGGGCAGAACGTGTTCAGGATGCCCAGTGCCTCCAGGCAGGACACGCCACCTCCAGAAAGGAGATACCTGACTTGACTCTTATTCCTCTGCCAGGGGAAGAGACATATACAGCACGAGGGGGAGTCAGATCATGTGAATGCAGAGATACGATAAAGGAAGCGCCTGCCTTCTTCCACCACTGATTACTAAATTAGGCAGCATAACTATAATTTCTGGGTCATGGCTGCTGACAATGGAAAAACCTCTGCTTTGGCCACATGCCTTAGTGTGAGGGAGAGGACTAAAAAGGCCAATCAGACCAAAACATTCAAGTTTTAGAGTTAAAACCCCCAACTTTTAAGAGTCCTACAAAATCCATGCCTCCAATGCATTTGGAGTCCACGTGGTCAGCACTTCATTAACAAAATACCCATTAGCAAAGAGAACACACGAGTCATGCTGCCCCTGGTCTACATCACCACTGGCCACCACACTCTGGACTCCCTTTCGAACAGGACTGCATGGATGTGGAACAGAATTGAGTGCAAACCCTCTTTTAGAGACCTGCGTTGGCTGGCCCTGTCTCTTCCCTCCCACTGTCCTCTGGGAAAGCAAGATGCTCTTTCTTCCCTCTTCTCTCTTCATCAGGAAAGCACATGTTCTCATCTTTTCCACGACCACCTACAGAGTAGATGATACATTTTTTTTCCTTTGTGTGCAAGTTCCTTCATCTGTGTGAGACAGACCATAGTGAAGGAAACCAAAGAAATCTAAATACAACTTAACTTTAAGGGCAACCAAGATATTTAAGGAAAATTTCCTCTTAAGATCTTGGCACTACACAAGTGCAAATAAATAGAGGGGGTAATATAAATGCACATATCTACTGCTGAACATAAGGGAAAACTCAAAAACCTAGAGAGATTCAGAACATCTTTGACCATGACCTACCATTTCCCTAATCATTAAAGCAAGAACATTTAACTTGGTTACAATTCTGGCATATAAGTAACTGTTCAGATTTCTAGGATTCCCGAGAATGTGCAGTCCTTTTAATTTTATGGAACCATAGAATCGTTTAGGTTGGAAAAGACCTTTAAGATCATCATGTCCAACTGTTAATCCAACACTGCCAAGTCCACCACTAAACCATGTCCCTAAGTAAGAGCCACATCTACACACCTTTTAAATACCTCCAGGGATGGTGACTCAGTCACTCCCCTGGGCAGCCTGTTCCAGTGCTTGACAGCCCTTTTGGTGAAGTAATTTTTCCTAATGTCCAAGCTAAACGTCCCTTGGCACAACTTGAGGCCATTTCCTCTGGTCCTGTCACTTGTTACCTGAGAGAAGAGACCAACCCCCACCTCGCTACAACCTCCTTTCAGGTAGTTGTAGAGCACGATGAGGTCTCCCCTCAGTCTCCTCTTCTCCAGGCTAAACAGTCCCAGTTCCCTCAGCCGCTCCTCATAAGACTTGTGCTCCAGGCCCTTCACCAGCTTCGTTGCCCTTCTCTGGACACGCTCCAGCACCTCCATGTCCTTCTTGTAGTGAGGGGCCCAAAACTGAACACAGTACTCAAGGTGCGGCCTTGAAACTAGATTTCAAAAGTTTGCAATTCATGTCACTAATTTAGTTGTCAAAGTCCAACCATAGATTTTAAATTAGAAGACGTTGACCTTGACTTCTTTATTTCAGTTTCACCAACTGAAAAGCAGAGATAACAATATTTACCTATCTCAGTGTCTTCTGATTATTAATTGCTGCTTCTGAAGCAGTTTGACTATGGAAATTTCATCCCTCGATGCTGCCTTCTTACAGAGGAAGTTAAAGACTTTCTTGTTGCTGGATATGCAAGAAGCAATCAAAAGGAAATTACACTAGCCTCATAGGATGTTTCCAAAGAAAATACAACCACACGGAAGCATGTATTTCCTTTACTGAATCAGTGACACACTTTATTTGGAGTTGTAAAGAAAATACAGGCAATGAGAACAGTGCAGGAAGGAGATATTGCACTCTCCATTTGGTATTACTTGTTAACTAGCTCTGTATAGGGGGTCAGAAAGACCCTCCCTACATGTCCTCTATTGGCATAAAATGCTTTGAACAGTGGCATTTTAATACACTATACCCATACAGAAGAGTATGGATAGTAACAGAACTGAAACCAATGGAACTGCATAGAATTTACCACAAAAGTGTAGTCAGTGTTATCTACTGATTTACCCCTCTAACTTCTGTAGCAAATTAATGGAAATATATTTTCTTAAGTGGAAGAATTCTGATAAAGAGAGATGCAACAGAGTGAGTAAGATATTTAAAATTGCTTAAATAATGATCACATGGGAGGTATGGTTTCTAAAGAGGTGTGTTTTACAGATAATCTGCTTTCACTTGAGCATCTCCTGGGAGAAGTCCCATCATGTTTATGATTTGTGAAAATTGCGTTACGAAAACACCAAGAAACAAGGCAACCATTGGGTGAGATGAGCATCTATTTATCTTAATCTGGCAGTATGGCAATTCAAACTGTTTCAGGAAAACAGTAAGTAAATAATCTCCTTGAAAAGCATTGCATTTCTGCAAAGATGAAAATGAGTATGATCCTGTTGGAGACAAGGAAACCTAATAGATAACGTGCACAATATGAAAATAATAATAGCCCCACAGTTATTCTATGAGTTTCTAAAATGTTTCCAAACCACATATATCTTTATCAGGGCACTAATTCTCTAAATGGCTTAAATACATGCACAAAGCCTTTCCAGAATTTTTAAGCATATTTGTCTTTCAACACAAGCCTCTAGTTAATGGTATGATTGCATACTCTGGTGAACAGCAGTTAACACCAGAAAGACCAATTATCTCAGGAAGAGGTGGGAGAGGAAAAACAAGAAATCCTCTGAGCATGATTTATTGCCCATACAAGGAAACACATCTCCAAATATAGGGTGTTATTATTTTGATACTGTACAAAGAAACAAATGCAAACTCTGAAATCCTGTACTGAAGCAACAAAGGGGTCTTCTATCCATGTGGCTTTGCTGGAGACCACTTAGTTTCTCAGTATCCTGGTTTATATTTAAGGATGTAGAAGAAACAGTCAGAGAAAAATCCAATATACTGAATATAATAACTGTGTTTGTCATAAAGTGCCATTTATAATATTTGCTGGCCAGCATTCATTATGTTCTGAAAAAAGAAATAGTTCCAAGATGACCGCTTGTAGACTTTGATGGAGCTACACCATATGTATTCAGATGGATTTCTTGAATGGTCTCAGTGAGGAGCCATACCCTATTCCCCATCTGCCTGGCTATACAGATTTGGACAAGCCATTTAAACCATGAGTCATTTAAAGTATTTGAGTAGGGCCAAAATAAGATATCTGTATGTTTGAAGTTATATTACACAATGCTCTGCTGCATTTGAGTAGTCTCTAATTCAATTTCAGCACCTATAAAATGAGCATGATGCTTACCTTTACAACATGAGCTGAGATGCTTTGCTGAAACACGCCACTCGTTATGGATGCAAGTTATATTCTAAAGCACTCCAAATGAGTAGGAGGGCGGATAATAAAATGAGATGGTATTTAAGAATAAATTACAGCAGCAAAACTTCTGGACTTTCCCCTCAATTTCTTTACTTTGTGAAATTATTTCTGTTTCTGCTCTTGTATCAATGTTTCTCCAGTACTGGATNCCTGCAGCCAGAGACCTTCACAGACCTATGCTGGATTGCATTAGATAGCAGTGTCCAACCCCCAGTTTGAATTAGACAAAAACTGAAATAGAAAGAGGATTAAAAACATAATATTTCAGAAATAGAAACTGGGTCACATATTAATGCTTTCTCTGGGATTTGCCAGAAAAAAAATGAGAATTAAGATGAATTCAGCACTCACTTCTTTACTGATGCGGGGCAACAGTAAGGATAGATGGACACGTATCTGTGGTACTTCCATGTCTTGAAGTCAAACACAGGTGTAGGCTCACGTCTACAAAACTGCAATGTCCTTAGGTCCCAAAAATCCCAGGAGTAGAGAGATGTACCATTATTGTTGTGCAGGAGCAAAAACTTAGGGATGGAAAGACTCGAAGTCCCCACAGTCGTGCGGGAAATCTGTAGTTCTTCAGCTTCAGAAGTGCAAGGGTAGACGTGCTACACATTTTCTCCATATGGAATAGCATCAGCAGGCTTATTCATACTAGTATCAACCCTACCTATTTTTGGTTGCATAATGTGACAATAAAGGAAGAGGAATAATTTTAGGAAAATTTGAAGCAAACGCATGTTTTATTCTTTGTATGTGGAAACAAATTCCTTTAGGGAGGAACAAAAGATTTTGGTGTAAAGATAACATTACTTATTTATTTTAGATACCCAGCTAAAAGTGACACGTTTTCACACATGTATGCGCTACACTAGAGTTCAAAAATAAAATAACAGTTCACAAATAAATTCTCATGCACACTAATCCAGTTAAAAAACCCAATGATCCAATAATTATAATCCAGTAATGGAATATATATAGGATTTTTTTCCCTAATAATTTTTATATATGTATTAATTTCTAGCATTGTGTTCTTTTGCTAAAAGATATCAAAATACAGGAAAAAAAAATAAACTTATCATTTGAGAAACATTTTGCTCTCCTACCCTCAATCTTCGTTAGCTTTCATCCAACGGAAAAAACAGCCATTGACATTTCAAACAATGAATGTTTTCACATTATTATGTGCATGTGTAGCATTTTAAGAAATAATATGCAAAGTAAAAAGAAAAAAGAAGTATTTTAAAGTGGAGATTTCTGTAATCCACTCTTCAGAGATGGCAGAGCCCCAGACATAGATTTTCTTCAAACTTCTGTTTTCCCTCAGTATTTTAATAAAGCAACATCTGAACAATAACAATACATTTTCATCAGTTTCTCCCAAGAAATTCCCTAAGACAGAAATGAAGAGAAAAATGAAAACAGGAGTCCAACGCTGGAGAATTATTGAGAAGCCGCAAGGATCTTCACCATCAACAGTGGCACATATTTGAAAAGAGCAGCTCTGTGGGACTCTATCCATCTCTCCCCCTTCACTTGCATTTGCTCCTCCACTGTCAGCCTTCTATCCACCACCTTCAAAAATAACAAAACAACTTATAGAAGCACAACATTAGCATATTTGATGTGCCTTACCAATGCTACAACAGTTGTTTTTCACAGACTTGAGGAAATAATCCAAAAAGAGTTAATTAAGTGGCTTCCAGACTTCCTCCAGTGAAGCTGAGGCCACCAACCAGTGCAGAGGAGGTAGGTGCACGCCTTCCAGGTTCTCCTTGCTGTCTGGGAACTGTCCTACCTGCTCAGGACAATTTATCCTGAGAAACCTAGCTGCTGCTAACCGCTGCTATCCTCAGGGAGCTCAGCACTGGCAGGGCTTGCAAGATTTGAGTACAAGCTAAGCCGAGATCAGCCAGACCCAATACCGTGCCTTGAGGATATAATCTTTTTCTAGAATAGGCTGTGGTTTAGATTTCAAGTAGAAATTAAATACAGGTTCATGTTAAAAGCAGAACACTGATTATTTTCATTCATAGCTAGTAAATGAAATTAAAAAACTAGTATCAAATTTTTACACTTGTATTAACTGCACTGAGTGTATTTCATACACTTTGTTGTATTAACTGCACAGAGACACCAGTGGGCTGGTATTACAGATACTTTAAACAACATTTAATTTGACTAAGCACCAGCTGGAAAATACCAGCAACTGAGAAAACACTAACATTTAGCAAGATGACTGCTAATATTTCTTATTCTCTGGCTCTACTCTCCTCTTCAGCTCAAGCCTTTGATTTCTAGGAAACATATGCAACTTCTACCCATAGCTCCTTAGCAGATGTTACTTCTCAGATCAAGCAGGATTTCACATCAAATCTTGGCCAGAGCTTAGGAAAACTGAGGCTCCAACTCTGTTCCTTCCAAAGGACGTTATATGTGGGGAGGTCTTAGCAAGTTCTGCTGAATCTGTTCATTTCTAAATGCTCTCCCCACCTACCTTCCCATTTGGGTAAATATGAAAACAAACGCGGTCTCTCTTTGGCTCTTTCTAATTGACAGGAAACGTTTCCTCAGTGACCTCTTCTACTTAATTCTTAATCCTTACCTTGAATGTCTTCTTCACACTTATCTCACCAACAGTAGCGCACAAATACAGTACATCACCTGATGTCTTTTGACTAGGTTAATTGCACTCATGCCTCACAGCAGCTAGCCCATGTGCAGTCCTGCTACAGCCCTAGCAAAGCATCCAAATAAAAAATACTTTATCTGGCATATTAAACTCGGGGTTGGACTTATTAGTCTGCAAGCCCTGCCAAGAACTCAGCAACTCCAGGAATCAGTTTGCTTACATCTGTGTGTAAATGTTGTATTGAGACTAAATTCAAGCAGCCAGCTTTTGAAGCTGCGACCAGTCTGTTTTGAGGACCCACACAAGGCTTGGAGGCAGTAATGCTGAAAGCACAAATCGCTATCAGTCTGTCTCCAAAAATCAAAAAGATGCTGCGAGTAAAAAGCGATACCCCATGTCTTTCAGTGCCTTGTTTCCCTCTGTGCCCACGTCTCCTCCACAGACACCCCCATGGCACCTCCTGTGACTCATGGCATGGACCAGGTTAGCATTGGGGTGATGCTGGCTTAAGTCACAGCACCCAACCCCTTCCCCACGTTGGCCTTCTGGAGGCTTCAGCTCCCCTCCTGTCTGTGAAGGAGGGAGGTTTCCTTGTGCTCTGAATACTTCCTTTGGCGGCTCTGGTAGAAGTGCCAAAGAGCCGTCCAGCGCCCACAGGAACATCCTCTGTGCATCTCAAAAAAAGAGCTTTTACAAGCCATTCGGCAGAGAAAGAAAGGAGGGAAGCGAGACGGCTCTTATGTTTAGCAGCGTGGTATCGCTATGACTGCTTGTACTGCCAGGTAGCAATACGCTGCTCCATCCTTTCTCCTGCTCCCAGCACAAACCTACAAAGCAATGGCTGAGGAGCCCAAGGGCTGCAGAAAAACCTATCCGATGTGCAACCGAGAATTTGTAAAACCCTTGAATCATTGAAACCGCTTAAGTTGCCAATTGGTGGGAAGACACCAGGAAGCTGCATAAAAGCATAAATGCCTTACCGACAAAAGCTAACTAAGCCTCAGATTCTCGTCTGGTAGATTTTTACAGGCAGATAAACTAAGGAAGAGAGAAA
Organism: Pelecanoides urinatrix; assembly: GCA_013400755.1. Classification (NCBI taxonomy): domain Eukaryota; kingdom Metazoa; phylum Chordata; class Aves; order Procellariiformes; family Procellariidae; genus Pelecanoides; species Pelecanoides urinatrix. The sequence continues at coordinate 281,986 of VZTQ01005264.1, forward strand.
TACCCTCAGAATTTCAAAAGTGAGTGCATAGATGTCAGATGGTAAAAATAAATCATAAACAGGCTTCTTGTTAATCAGAAATTTCAGATACCTAAACAATGTAAGCAACCAAACCTAAATATTTATTTATTTTATTTTATTAAGGAAACCAATGCTTTTGTTCTGACTAGATTTCATTTTAAGAATACTGGCAATAACTTTCAGTGTGTTGTGAATTTTTTCCTTAGGTTAAATTATTGAATGCGAGAAGGACACATAACACTCACTGAATCTTCATACTAATTTTACTATTGCACATAAATCTCATTAAATCTCAACCTCAGAACTGTTTATAAATGAAATGGCTTACAAACCTTGATGAGGCAAATTGGGGACACCCAATGCTATCGTCATTCCAAAAATGGATTTCTTCAAGGGAAGCTCTGTCTGCATAGGGACAGGTGGGATCTGCTCTGGATATTTTAATTTCCTGCCTTGTTAATTCCCAGCAATAAATTTTGATGAGATACTGACGATAATAAGAACTAATAATTCCGGGCTATTTGCTTTAAGACTGTAATGTTTATTTCTTTGCTTTTATTACGAAGTTTATAAATCCCAGCATTTAACTTCAATTATTTTAACTGGTATCTTTTCTAGATGAAAGGTTTGAGGCTGTCCTCTTACAAATGCAATGAAAACAGCTTTTTTTTTTTTTGATAATTTGAAAGCATTTGCAGACTTATTCTATGGCCTTTCTCCACGTTGTTTTAATTTGATTTGAACAGTGAAGCACAAACGACAAGAAACCCTGTTTGCCACGTACATGCTGTGTCACTGAAAGAACGGAGAAACCAGGCACAATCTGTTTTAAATCTATAACCCTGCCCAAGCAGACTGGGCTTGGTGGGAGCCTCTACGCTGACAAGATAAACGGCTGCAGCATCATCTTAGGGAACCATGTAACAGTTTATGTCCAATTAGCCGCACCTTTCTGTGGTAGCTTATTGTCAAGCCGCACGGAGATTAAATAATTTGAACTACAGTCTCAACAGCAGTTGTAAAAGTGAAAAATTCAATGGCAAACACAGTGTCTGCTCTGTACTAGCCAGACACCTTGCTTTGAAAGCTCGAGCCATATAACACTATTCTTTGAGAGAAAGGATGAAAGCGTCGAGCTTAGGCCAGAGAAGACAGTTTTCATCTCTGAGGTCACCGCAGAACCACTACAGCTGTGGGAGCAAACTGCTTCATTTCTTCTCCATTAATAAGCCAATAAGGTAAACTCTGAACAGAGGATTAAAAAAGTATGAATTTTCAGAATCAAACATTTTTTCTTATATTGAAATACCTGTTGTTTCCCTCTAGTTAGAATTAGGGTTTTTCAGGGGTTTTTTGCTATTCAAAGTTACTGCTGCCTGCATCTTTGTTAAAATTTCATATAAATTAAAACAAAAACAAAAAACAACAATCTGGTAAATACAGTAAATATTTATTCTTGTGACAGAAACAAAGCAAGTATATTTGATGAATTAGTTCTTACAGATGAGCTTAATCTTCACCCCCAAAAATTCTGTACCCTTCTTGTTAGAATTAATTTTTTTTTATTTTTCTGCTCTTCAAAGTTACTAGAGACAAATGTCTTCCTGAGCTTTAATGGTGAGTTCAGGCTGAGAATGCTCCCCGACACCTGCACGGTCTCAAGGAAAAATTAAGTTCTTCCAAAATACAAGTGCTACTCTAAGAAATAACCGTCTTTTGAGCAGATCAGTGGCCACAGTAACTGAGTAGGAAACAAAAAATTAAGTGAATGGAGCCCTTAAACTTTGTGAATGCAAATACTTAAGAAATTGATAGGCAATAAGAATAAAAAGTTAATCCTTCGGAGCTGTCACGCTGCAGGTAAAGCCAACTCGGAAGTTTCTGATTTGGAAACAGACACATACGACAGTATCAAAGCAAGGGCTTTTCTTTGCACAAAGAAATAACCAGAGACAGACAGCATCAGCATGAACATTGCTGGTAATATACGTCAGCTGTGATCTCAGAGGTGTCTGGAGCTGAAAGAATAGTTTAATCTCCTTTCTTCCCAGTTTAGCTTCTTTGCAGAAGCAGCCAATCAAGGAGCTATTTATTACTAATTCTGATTACAGATATCCTCCTGCCAGTTAAGAGATCAGCAAGAAGCTACCGGGCTTTGTATCACCCGTGACATCTGGTTCACACAATGTTTCCTTGAAAGACTGTAAACACCTACTGCTTGGGCCCCTTTACTCACAGTTACGTTTTACTTCTCATTCATACCTTCTTTTAATGTAAAAAGTGTGTATCATACTCTGTCTCACCTCATGCAGAAATACAAGCTCGTTACAGACAGACAGGGACTTGGACCCTGGACATTCACCTGCTGAAGCATATCATATATATGAGGTTTGCTTCAAAGTGCTGTTGAAGAAACCAAATATCCTGGTTTGTTGGCCGAAGGGCTTTCCCCCACCGTTTCCCTGCTACTGAACGGTGCTAATCCATAGCATTTGAAAGGGAAAAATATTTCAGAACTGTGACAAAGCGGGAGCTTAATTTATACATGCATTATTCCTCTCAATTTGCGTTCCATAAAATGTATGTGCCTGACATCTCTACCGTTGGTAAACTGTCGGGGCTGTGTTACGTGATTTAATGGGTTGTTTGCTTTAAAGTAAGCTCTCCCTCAAAGCGTTCAAATTCTGTGTAATCATGTTCCTTAGTTTCAATATTTATTTCAAAGTATGAATTCTACACAGGCTAGTTGTATTCCTGGAAAGTTTCACGTACATCGCTGTAATCACGGCTTTCGGGACCCCACAATTTGTGCTGAAGGACTAGTGGCAGCCCCTCCCTCCCCTGCCCCAGGTACCGCCAGCCCCACTCCCCCTGCCTCTCCCACCCGCGGGTGGGCTTGCGGAGGGCGATCTTTCCTCACACAGGCGCGACCACCGCCCAGGTGCAAATCAGGCCGCTTGAGCGAGCGGCGCGGCGGCCCGGTGGGCCGGCGGCGGAGCCCGCAGGTGCTCTGGAAATTCGGGATTCCCACCCGCCCGCTGCAGCCGGCTGGGGCGGCGCGCAAGGAGCAGCCGCCCGCTCCCCCCGCAAGCCGCTTGTACAGCGCGCCCTGATGTCAGCGCGCTAAGCCGGGGCCCCAATCTCCTCCAAGAGATGCTGAGCGGATTACGGGCCGGGAGTTCGCTAACTGCCTCCTCTCCCCAGACCTGCCCTGCCTGCCTCACCGCAGCCGCCGCTCTGCCGGGCCGGGGGCGGTAAGCGGGCCAGGACCGGCCCCCGGGGAAACCCCAAGCGGCAGCATGCCCCGGCCGGGGGGCAGCCGGCCGCCGGGCTGCTGCGGGGCGACCGGCGGGAGGGGCCTGGAACTTGCGTGAGGGGGGGCAGAGGGATCCCTGCCCGCCGCGCGTCTGCACCGGGAAGAGCCGCAACTCCCGGCGGGGCAGCGCCCCGCGGCCGGCAGGCGAGGGCGGCCCGGCGGAGCCGCTGGCCGCGGGGCCGGGCGCCGGTCGGGGCGGAGGGCAGCTCCCGCGTCCCGGCGCCGGGGCCACCATGGTGCTGCTGTCGGGGGACGGGGAGCAGCTGGCCGGGGAGCGCGTCTGCCCCGCGCCGGCGAAGGAGGTGCCCAGCGCCGAGACGGAGAGCACCCCCGAGCAGGGGGCGGCGGGGGCTGCCGCCGAGGGGTTGGATGAGGAGGAGGAGGAGGAGGACGAGGACTGCGAGGAGTACGACGACTTCTCCGAGCTGCCCGACACCTGCAGCATCGCCTCGGACGACTCCTTCTACCCGCCGGAGGGGCTGGAGGACGACGAGGAGGACCGCTGGTCGCTGGAGCGGGGCGGGAGCGACAGCCCCGAGGCGCTCAGCCTCTTCCGAGCCTGCTGCACCAACAACGCCGTCGTGCTCAAGGCGCTCATCCGCCAAGGCCCCGAGGAGGAGGAGGTGCGGGAGACCGACCGCAACCGCCGGGTGAGCGCCCGCGCCGCGCCCCGGAGCCGCGGGCATCCCCGCGGAGGGGAGGGCACCTCCCCTGTCGCGCCACCCCCGAGCCCCCCCGTGGAGCAGAGCCGGGGGGAGGGCGGGGGAAGGCACGCGTGGGTTGGGCGACGCCGCTTTCATTTGAAGGGGCGCTGGTCTGCGGTCCCGGGGGGGACGGGAGCCCCACGCCGCGGTGAACGGGAGAAGGGCGTGAAGCTTCGCCCTGCTAGACGTGACTTGCCGCCTTTGGCAAAGGAAGGGTCCGGTTTATGGGAAGAGAGAAAGGTTGAGATTCCAGTTTTCCCACGGTCAGTTTTGAGTTGGGTCTTGCTTTCCCGCAGTTCACTGGGGAGAAAGAGTGGCTTCGCTAGTAACGGTTGTGTTCAGCAGGGCTAAACCTTCCTCTTTGCTGGCCAGTCCATCCCCTGCTGTACTTGACGCTTTTCACCTTGAGAATTTGAACAACTGATCAAAGTTTGTGCTTTCCTTTTTTTTTTCCTTTAGCTCCCTCAAAAATGTAACGTTGCTCCCAGTTCCTAGAATGCCAAGCAGGGCTCAGGGTATTCCTGTGCTAAAATCAGACTGTTCGGAGTTCTCCTGGTATTCGTTTTGTTGCTGGTGAACTCTTTTGGGGGGTTGTGTCAGTACAAGGTTTGTGGTTCAGTTTTTGCCTCTTACTTAGTTAATTGCAGGGACAGAAGTTTACTTCACTACATCAGAAGGTGAAAACTTGGGAGAGATTTCTTGGGTAATGTGTAACTGGGACATTTGAGCAACAATATTGAAGATCAGCAACAGCAATTCCTCTTACTAGTATTACTACAATTTATATTAAAACTAAGAAATTTTTACTTGCAGCTTGCATAAACAATCTCCAAAAAATTTTCTGTGACTAGTCTATGACAGAACTGTTTTGAAAGAAAGCCCAAGTCATTTTAATTGGGCAAGTGCCTTGTACGTTCTGGCAAAATAAGTGGTCTTTCCATCGAAAATAATGCAATAATTTGGGTTTGGGGCTGTTTGGAAAGGGGCTTTTTTTGTGTCTTAGATGTATGTATTTGTAGGGTTTTTCCTACAAAATATCTTTACTTCCCCACCAAAGGATTGTTTTTAATGTTTTTAGTGATCTGATTTACAGTAAGCTTCTGCAAAAGATACAGATAGAAAAAGTTGTATTAACACATCTGAGGGGGAGCAGCCTATGGTACAGGGGTGGGAGTGAGCAGCACAGGGTAGAAATGTTTTAAATCAACTTTTCTGCCCAGGCCAATGTACGGTGTAGTTATACTCTTAGTCGGTAACATGTAAGATCCATACGTAAGTTACAGGAGATTTTGAAAATCCTGCAGATGCATCTCTCTGGTGCATGAGCTCTAGTCCTGAGCTGGAGCCCAAACCCAGCCCCAGCATTGCATGGACACTCGCCTCCGCTGAGGCCCCTTGATGCAGTGTGCCTCAGGTGTTTGACGGTGGGGAAGGTTTGGCCCTACCATACGTGTGGCATAAAAGCCCAAGTGCCCCACGGCTGTCCTTTCTGCAAGGGTGGCCTTCCCACCCAGCAGAGGGTATGCAGACGGCTGTGAAGCTGGAGGCACCCTCCACCGCAGGACTGGGGTCATGTGGAGCTCGGTCAGGGGGTATGAACAAGTTCAACGTAGGCATCAGCCCTCATCCCACAGCAGCTCCTTCTGCAGAGGGGATCAGATCAGGGTTGTGAAAACAGTGAAGTTACCTAATCAGACATCACTCCCTCCCTTCACCATCCCACTTCCCAAAAAGCAAGTTACTCTTCTTTATCTCTTCAGCTTCCCGGAAAAGAAACAGAATTGTAGCTTGAATCCAAATTATAAGTTCCTCTTATTTATTCATACTGTTTAAAAAAAAAAAAAAGGTAAGTTTTTTCTCTACTTAGGCAAATATTCCATCTGACCTGAAATTAAATTTTGATATCAAATTACCTTTTCTGTATTTTTGATGAAAACAAAGAAGTTCCGTAATTCGGCAACTTCTGGAAGCCTCATTAATGATGTGGGAGACATGGGTTCAGTTTCTTTCTCTGCCTGAGGGGATATGAACCCTTACAGCGGTACAGAGCAGGACAGGTGTGAACGGGACAGGAGCTCCCTTTCTGCTGGGAAGCTCGTACATCAGGTGTGACCGCAGTCCCCACGTCCCCCCAACGGGACAGGCAAGCCTGCGCGCTCCTCATCCCCTCTTTCCTGGGGTGGGAGCAGGGGATCGGCCTGCAAGCTGGCTGCGTGGTTACACTGCAGGCTGTTCTCCACAGGCTTTAAATAAAATGTAGAAAAAAACCACTGACAACTCTTCCGATTTTGTGCATCTAGTCCCAATTTTTTTCCCAGTCCGTGCTGTTCAGAAAATCAGGGCAAATTCACATTATTTTGCAAAAGAATAGCCACCATTTTTCAGAGAACTTTACCTGACAAAAGGGAAGTTTTCAGCTCTTTTAACGCCCTTTCTGTGGAATTTTTGCAGCTCTTGAAATTTTGCATGTCATATAAAATCATTGCGCATTACCCATGAACAAAACTTCGTTTTACTGCCAAAAAGTAACTGAAGGAGTTACATACACCGCTTGTGCTAATACAATTTTGCAGTTGCTGGAATCAGTACTGTTGGCTTTCAGCATCTTTCACCAGGATAATGTTTGTTTACAATGCTACCTGGCATGCATTTATTGGAAAGCATCTTTTCTTTTCTTTTTTTTCTTACACTGTGAATGAAAGACGGACTTTCATTTCTTCTAAGATCTTGTTTCTTTTCTGTGAGGCAGGAGAGAGAACGAAGAATAACTTGCTTTTTGAGAAGTCAGAAGGTGAAGGGAGGGCTGTCCAACTGAGTATATTAACTATTTTCACAACCCAGATCTGATACCCTCTGTTAAGTATGTACAGTGCAGTTTCATTTTCATATTTTAAAATTACTTTTTTTCAAAATAGAAGAAGCATGTTACAGGTTATGGTAGTAAGACAATGCCATATTTTGATCCTGAAAGTAATTAAACTCAAATCTCAAAGCATAACGTGATGAAGAAACTTCCTGATGGTTAAATTCTTTCAATTAATTGGGCACAAACAGCTGGAGTTTTGCCATTGTTCTGTTTTTAAATTTTTACCTCTTCCCTAAAGCAATTCTATATGTAAATTTAAGATTCGAAAAGAATTACTTCCAAAAATGCTAAGATCCAGAGGTAACCTTACTTATTTTCCTTGTTGTTTTTTTTTTTTTTAATCAAAATACATTAATTCTCTCTTTTGAGACAATTTGCCAAGGCTGGATAGTGACTTTTCATGACATTTCCACAGAAGCGTATTTCTTCCGTGCTCTGTTCGTGAGGTGCAGAACCACCTGCCAGGCACAGGCTTTCATTAAATTCACCTTCCTGCAGTAAACCAGACTCAACAACATCCCATTCATTATGAGCAGTACCTTCCCTGTTCCCTGTCTTGTTTTTGTTACTGTTGAGACAACAGCAGCTATACATCACTGTCTGCGTGGGATCCCCGCAGGGCTGACCCCGGCATCCCTCTTGCCCCGCTCTCTGCGCATGCAGTCCTGGAAGACTGGCTCAGTAGTGCCACTTTCCTCTCCTTGCCAAATCTAATACCAAAATATTTGCAAAACAATTATGACAGCATATAAAATACTAATTGTAGATTATGCAGGGTGGCCTCTCGTTCATTAACGTTGATGTATTTACCTGCTTCATGCTGGCAATAAAGAGGGGTTTGCAAATATATATGAGAAAATAAAATCGTGGCTCCGGTGAAATCTCCTGATGTGGCTGAGACCAGTGTCACGCGATAATGACGCTGCTTTTCTCCACGTGCTGTGGGGACGGGTTTTGCCTTCCTTTAGCCACATCTCCAGAATTTCAGATATTTGCATCTCGTAGGTTTAACATCACTTATTATTAAATCTTGCCTGGAGACCAGGATTATATATACTCAGAAAGATAGAGTTTCAAAATCTGGTGTTACCTAACTGCAGAATGAAAGCAAATTTAGAAATTTGCCATGACAATAGAGAAGGCAATAAGGGATGGGGGAGAGAGGAAAAAAAGAAGGCAACGAACATTCCCATGCCAGATTGAAAATAATCACTGCAGCTCATCCTCAGAAAGGTTTTGTGTTAACCATCTATGTGATATGGTCTGTATTAGTAGGTATTCTGTAACTCCATATTTTGAAGTTGATACATGTGTGAGAATATGCTGTTGTAGTCTTTTTCAGCTTTTCATTTTTTATGTCATTGTTCAATGAGTCTTTCATCCGGTTCCATAAATAACTAGGAGTTATTTTTGCAGTTAAACAGTTTATTGTTGTAATTATACCATTATATAGTGGAGATCGTACATTTGTGATCTTCATTTTGCCCCCTTAAAAGGTGTGAAGACAAAATAATCTATGTGGCTCAGCTTGTAAGCTTTTTCTCTCCTTTCAGAAAATATTCCTAAATCCATAGATGAGCACAGTTAACTGTTCCCGTTAATGCTTTTTACAGGATGCTGTTGATCAGTACTGCTCTCGAGTAAGTTTTCCTTTGAGGTACAATAGTTCTGCAGCTCCGTCACCAAGTGGGCCTGGATTTGTTTGTTTGTTCCTCTCTCCTTTTTCTGCTGAAGGAAGAAAACAGGGTTTTGAAGGCTGCTGTTGTTCCTCTTGATCTAAATTTCTTTTGATTTCCCCTCTCATGATGCTTAGTCCTGGGGAGGGACAACGATGCATCAAAAGCCTGGAAGTTGCTGTTACTGAATAAACAAAACCAAGGTAGTGATGTCCTGGCTAGAAACCTACTTGAAAAGCTTGTGAGAATATAGGGTTGTGCCAACCGTGGAAGTAAGCCCAGAGAAGTAGGAGCAGGAGAGAAGTTTCCAGGGAGGGGGGTTCACACCATGGTGTAGTGCATGAATTAGGAAGATGGATTCCCTGCTCTCCTTCTCTCCTCAGCTGAGAGGAGTGGGTTTCTCCAGAGGAAGATTCAGGCGTCTATGTTATGCTCATGCTCTAACTGCTGTCCCCTCACCCCCTGCAAAAAGCCTCCCTCTGCTGACTTTTGAGAGAGTTTGTAGAGGCTGGGCACGTGAGACTTACCGTTTGGGCACAATGACTGCCTCCTGAAGTGGACACGCTGCATTGGAGAGCATCAGCAAGCAACCCCCCGAATCGAGTGGAGATGTTTCTCTGAATGCAACCTAGGTTTGTTTGTGTGTGGCTGGCTGTAAAAGGATGTTTAGGAATAGCATCACTCACCCAGTCTCCTTACTGGACCCATGTCTGCGTTTGAGGCACCAGATACGTCATACTGGTCTCCCTGCCCTACGCTGCAGACTGCTCCTCTGCCAGGCAAAGCAGCCCACGGGCTTGGTACTACCACAGCGAGACTGCTTCAGGCAGCTCCGCTAGTTTAGGGAGCATCACCCTTCAGAGTGTTTCAGAGAGAGATGCGCAGTGAATCCTCCATGGAGCTGACACCTGAATTTGTCTTTGCCAAAGACTGTGCTCCTAATATTGCAGCTGGCTGAGAAGGGCAGGGAGCCAGTGGTTCAGTTCCCGCTTCCTGGGTAAGGGAATATTGTGATGGATAATCTTTTCTAGAAAGTCATGTATCCCAAAAAGTGCCAGAGCTTGTGTAAGACTCCATTAACCTGTTGTTATTATTTTTGTTATCTTCACGATGCTAATGTGCAAAAATAAAAAAATTAGGAGTACAGCATTTTGTGGTGAGGGATAAAGATCTCCCTGTCATGTATCGCTTTTCAGTTGTCATGGCACATAGCGTAAGTCACCCCATGTCAGAAAAAGGATTTGAAGAATGTCATCTGCTACAGTGCTGGGAACTTTTCCATATTTTCACAAGCAGTTTCAGTTCCCTCATATTTTCTCATACAAGGTATTCTTTGAAACTTAACATCATGACACTAAACCACAAAAGGGAATTTTTTAGGGTGGAAATAATTTTGAAAAGACTCTAACAGCAAAAGTAATCTAATATAAATCATTCCAAAAAGTACAGAAATACCCGAATGCGCTAAAAAAAGTCCCTGGAAATACGTATGTGTTTAAAAAGGAAGTGAGTGAGCAAGGCGAGGCAAGGAATAGTAGATGTCAAAATACAGAAGCTGCTCAAAACAAATTGGGAAGCCTTCAAATACTGTAATTACAACTCAAGGGAAGCCATCAGAAAGGAGTAGATAGAGCATGGAAAATACGAAGTTGGTTAGCTAAGAGGGAATTCGGTGAGCTAACCAGAGTGTGGACCAGATTGATAGAGATAGGCATTCGGAGGCGTTGTCAGAAGAGCGTGGGCAGGTTAGCTGCCTGCCTGCCCTTGTCTGCGTTCTTCTGAAGTGTTAGGTGAGTAATGCCTTTGTAAATCTGGCACAGAAACATATCCTTTAAAATAACTTAACTGAAGAAGAAGTATATGCCTGGAATATGATTTCTATGGAGTAAAGGGAACAATTAATAAGGACCATGAGGGTGCTTAGACATAAAGAATGGAAATGCAGGTCTTTAGCAGACCTCTGGAAATGCGTGACCAGACCTGCTGCATCCTCCATGCAAGAGGATAGACAGGTAGTGAGATATAATAATAGACAGGTAGTAAGATATAATTTGTACTTAGGGTCAAAAGCAGCATTAGCTAACAGATGTAACTCTTCCTGAAATTGATAGAAACAGATTTGAAGACCTCATCAACATGAGAAAGTTGTACAAGTTTAATCTAGTTTCAAGTGATGCAGCTTTTGGAGAAACCAGATGAAGAGTAGTTTCCTTGAAGAATTTTGACAAATTGCTTAATGCAACGTGTATGGAACAGGAGGGGTGTTTTTAGCCTGATGGTAGCCCAGAAGTAAAGGTCGTAGCAATCTTTTGTTCTAGTTTAAGCAGTGTTTCCCGTTAGTATCTTAAATCAAGTATGTGGACTTGCAGACCTCCTCAGAGATGCAGGGATGATCCTGGTTACCCAGCTGAGCACAGGTTGACTCCAGATGTAATAAAATACAGCTGCATTTAAAATCTAATATAGTCTAACAAGACTGGTTGTCTGGGACATCTGTCATCAACAATTATGACAGATCTATAATAGTGTCTTTAATAGAGCATGTCTGTAACACAGGTAAGAAATGTGACCTCGGGATGCCTCACTGCATTTTCCAGGAGAATCTTTGAGGTTTATTTCACAGTGCACAATGTGACACTGCTAATTCCTTCATCCCATTAGGAAATGAAAATTTATATTCTCATGGAGGAATTACTCAAGAAGGAATATTGGCACTAATTTTCTCCCTTAAATGTTCCTAAAATCCTTTCCCTGAAATTTTATTGAGGCATAAAATGCTCTCCAAAATTCAAGATTTAGATAAAATTGGGTTTCTTGTACCTTGGTATTTTAAAAGGGTTATTTGGAAGTAATGCATAAGTGTTGTAAATACACCATTTCTAACAAAAGTTCCTTTTGATGCTGAAGCTGCAAAAACCAGTAGATCTAAATGAACTCAAGAGGGAGAAAGGAGCTTCAGAAAAGTCCATAAAAAGCAATTGTCTTTAGAAAAGTCAGGTTTAAATCTTGCAATAAAGGAGGTGGAAGAAGACAGTGACATTGCTCTCCTCCTTGCTTATGGTGGGACTCAAGACTCCCATGCAAAAGATTTAGGTTTTTAACCGCTGCCTGCTACAGGATAAGAAAACTCTAGAAGCATCCTGGGACATGAAAAAGAAAGTTATTTTTCTTTTTTGCTGTCTATCCCAGCAATCTTGTAACTTCTTATAGCAGGAAATGAGCAATTTTTAATAATTTTTTCCTGGTTCTGCTTTGCCTCCCTACTATTGCTCTAAATGTGAGCATTGCGGTTCTGCCTTTCAGTTCCATAAAATGGTATCTTGCGCAGAGCATTGGTAGTTTTGAAGGTACCTTAAAACTGGGCCTCCAAAAAGATCTGGGAATTCTCCTTACTGTCAGGGATGGCTGAAGTAACCGCTGGTTGACCTTGCTTGGTGGCTTCAGGGTGGCCTCAGAGAAGTGGGCTGTTCTCAGCTTGCTCCCGTGTGGCTCAGTGGTTATTGGGGGGGTGTTCCAGCTGGCCTGGCTGTGGACTGAGAGTCCTCTGAGGCAGAGCTGAGTGTGCTGCTTCTTTCCAGAATATAATCATGTCTGTGACAGAGTTTGTGTGGCCTGAAACCTGTCAGAGGTATTCAGTACTTCTTCCCAGAGAGGAAGAAGGCAGGGACTTCTTTGAAGGGACGGGCGCTCGGGTTTCGGTTGTATTTACAATTTACCCCTAAGCAGAAACCAACCACAGAACTTGGAGCTCAAAAACAATTTTGGGTATGAATAAGTTTAAAAGGGGTGATTTTAGAGACCCCACATCTGGGATGATGGCTCTTGCAAATTCAGAATCAGAAGCTGAGAAACAGAGGGCATCTTCCATTAGTACAACACTACACAGATGTTCACAATCGCAAAAGCCTTCAGTTGCTGTTCTTGCTACCTTAGGTTTCCCGTGCTGTATCTATATTCATTAGCAGATTTTGTCTTTTTTTAAAGAGGATATGATAAGACCAAAACTAAAATAAGCCGTAGCTCCACACTGTTTTGTGGTGGTATTCAAGCATTCATTTTTGAGCCATTCAATCTGTTTCAGTGTGCATCAACACATGTAAAGAAGGTGTGACTATATGGAGAACCCCTGCATTGTTTTGATCCCAGCAGTTCTACTGATACCTGACATACCAACATACACACTAGTGGAAGTGATCCATCTCTGGGCACTGTTGCTTCTTCTACCTTCCCCTCCTGAAGGCCTAACATTTCTAACCTACAGAAAAAAAATTTAGTTTCCAGTAGCACTTCTCCATGAGCCTAAGGTAGCACAAATGCTTGGCCTGAGGGGTGTTTCAAATCTTTGGGTAAGGAGAGCTCCTTGAATTAGAATACTACTCTCTGTAGAAATCGCTTTTCAGGCCTCATGCCTGACCTGAAACAAAGTGCATGCCAATACTGTTTCTCAGGAAGAAAATGGAAGTTGAAACAGACAGCACCCCTGAGAAGCATCTGATTGCTCGGAAAAACTGGGTCCTGTTGACTTTCAGTAGCCTGTAGGAGCTACCATGCTTCGAGTACGCTGGGAAAGGAAGGGGGTCCAAAAGCCCCAAAATTCCTGAATTCTTCAGCTCCAAGCTAAGTACCAATAAGGCATCATTTGTACCTCATCTATCAAGGCTTTAGGTCTCGAGGCAGGGACTCTGAGGAAGAAAGAATAAATGTTCCCGTCTTAGGCACTGGGTTCAGAGCTCTCTGCTAAGAAGCACCACAGGAGCGGTGGATTCAGGTGCCAGCTGCGAGGGACAGCAGGTCCCCAGTGCCATGTCTTTCAGCATCATCAAGAGCTTAACTGTGCGTTCCCTTCATGTCCTTTGGTCCTGCTAGCGCTGGAAGCGGTGGTGTGGACCGTGGCCCTTGGAGGACCATGGCCAGCGCTGCTGGGTGGAAAGGCAGGGATGGGGACAGCCAGCCCCTCCTCGGGTAGTGCCCTTTGCAGAGATGTGAGACTTGCTTGTTTTTCACTCAGTCTGGCTTGTCACTGGGTTTTAGGGGACATTTCAAAAAGCATTTTGAAATACGTATTAACATTCATTTTTGCGTGCGGCACAGGAACCACTTGTCATCATATTAATTTTAGTCACATGGTCCTGAGTGTGTGCTTGGGTATAATATAAACTATGAAAATAAATCCTAACAAATGTTGAACAAGGAGTACAAGTAATCAAGATATCTATTTGGATCTATCCAGACATTTCAGCAGGTGGTATTACATTTAAAATCTGTTATACTACTTAAAAAGAGATAGACTGAAAGATCAAAAAACCAAAGCCCCATTATACCTTTTGGTAACAATTACTGTGTAACAGAGACCAACAAAAATCAGGTGATTTATTATAATACTGTTATGTGTTGGTAGTACTTCATCTTCACAGAGGATAATGATAGTGAGACTGAGTAGTAACTCTTTTATGACTTTACAGGTGTTGGTTGCTTCGTGCCAGATGAGCCTAATGTGCATCAAGTTTATTTTAAATTACATTTCATTAAAACACGTTTTTCTTCCTCTAAAGAAAAGTGATACATGATCACGGACTAAAATTCACTGTTAATTTTGAAATAAAGATTGATTTGGAAAGTGTCAGCAGCCTTTTACTTGCAGAAAATCCCCCCAGGTGAGCAGGGGCTGTGTGTGCGTTGCCAGAGGAAACCACCTCTGGCATGAGAGCACGTGTGTGGCCCAGCTCTCGTCCGTCCTACTCAGAGGTCGCCTCTCTGGAGTGGACCAATGGTGTCCACACAGCCAGAGCTGAAAAAAATGTTTTTTTTTCCTGAATCCCAAGTGGTTCTCCTAATTAATCTTTTTTTTTTTTAGGCTTTTTCAATTCAAAGTGCCCAAACTAGCATCATTTGTTGTGTTACGGTTTTGGAAATCATTAACTATGCTGGTACTAAAATTGATATAATACCTATTTGCACATGCTATGTACTTATTTCAGATATGAGAAGATAGCTTTCAGGTAGGATGACATAGATAATATGATGATCCAGTTTTTCCCAAATTGGTGTTTTTTCATTAATTTCAGTACCTTTTCCAGTTCTTATACTTGATTTATACAAGTTATTCTGTTCTGGGTAGTTTTTTAGCAATTGACATAAACAGTATATTGTCTGCTAACAATTTTTCTGCATATTCTTCCTATTTCATCTGTCATTGCGCTGTGGAATTAGGTTTAACTTTTGTGACTGAGGTAGAGTTGCACAAAGGCCACTTACTAAAAACTGCTGGTAGATTTTTTAAATAGAAAAGAAAATCTCTGGAGGATGTGAAAGCAAGGAAGAACTCCCACAGGCTTTATTGGAGACAGGGATTCACCTTTAATGTTTTCATAAATAAAGCTTCTGTCAGAAAGTTACCCTTTTAAATTATTTAAAATGTTATGCCACATAGGTTTGAATTTACCCATTTCTAAGGGTTCTTTCATTAAAAACAAAACCCTCCAACCTGGGCTAAATATAATCCTGTGGGATACCCAGTCTGTCACAATAAGAAATAATTGAGTACCGTAGGAAGAGAATGGTTGTCACAGTCTGTGGTTGTGCATCTGGCAGTGAATCAGCAATTCAGATTGTATCCACTGTGGGAAAAACCCACAATGTGGAAATAGTTCCCTTTTTTCAATTCTATTATTTTCTATTATGTCTGTTAAATTCCATGGGGAGCAATTTGGAAGCAAGCTGATGCAAAACGGGAGTGACTCATGGTCGGGCTTTTGTTGCTTTACATGTTTCGGATGTATAACATTTTGAGCCTGATCCTGTAACACCCTCTCACATGTGTGGGGTTTTTTCTTGGTCTTTGGCCTCTTTGCCTCTTGGTACGTGAAGCCCCACCTTTGGGACAGCCTGTGTGTAGACAGACCGACTGCTGACGACGAGAGACGCTGCCAGCAGCCACCACAGCCACCACAATTGGGCCCTCAGGGAAGTTTAGACATTTTGTTTCTATTACTGCTGGAGTGGGGGGCTTACACATAAACCGTTGTTATTAGTTTTCTGAAGTGGAAAAGTGGCAGATAACTGGACGTATTTAATCTGTTCATAAAAGCAGCCTTTCAGGGGGTATTTGGTTTTGGTTTTGTTTTTTTTTTAACAAACCTAGGTATCTTCTATTCATAGCTTATAGGAAAAAAGCTCGGCACACCTGTTTACCTGTTCATTGGGAAACATGGGAAGGGTAGCCATGTATTCATAGAAGTGTCTTTAGGTATGGATGAAAGGAAAGGGAAGACTTTCTTTGGAAAGCGGTAGGGTACTTCTGCATATCTGGAAGTGTCACGTGGGTTTGATAAAGGTTTCAAGAGAAGGCAGAGTCAAAGCTCAGGTCCATAAAGGAGTTCATATAAAATATTTTTCTTTCTACAAAGAAAGATTTTCTACAAAGAGCATGAAACAGCAATAGCTTGTTAGACAAAGAGTATAGAATAACAAGTATTGGCTAGTTTTGGAAAATGAAATACCACAAATATTAATGAAGCCTTAGTGTTTAGACTTAGAGAGCCCTTCTGAGCTAGTAAAAAATGCAAACAAGTAGAAGAGTTTTCTGGTTACGCTGAGACAAGCTGTACTGCATAGTAAATACCAGATGCCTGGCAGCCAGAGGAGACCTTTGGCTGGGAAGCAACAGGTTATTTTCCCTAACGTGTCACCACTGTGATGGGTGAGTCCTGTCTGCACGGGAGACCGGGCAGCGTGACGGCGTCAGAGAGGCTGCTCTGCGGTGCTGCTTCAGCAGGGCTCCCCGTGCAGAAACGCCAGCTGGGGATAAACCTCACGTCGATCCTGGAGGGCAACCCGGCTGGTGGTTTGAGGAGGGTGTGAAAATGTTTGCCATTTCATGGGTGATGGGAAGAAAACACTTAATTTCAAGGTCCCTGGGAACGGAGTGAAAAGTGTCTTCCTCGTACCCCAGGGACAGAAAATCAGTGCCATCCCCCAGGCTGTCCCGCAGCCTGCAGGAGTGGCTGTGGGGAAGGGCTGGGGCGGCTCTGGGGTCCCCCATTAGCCTCCTGCCAGCACCTGCCAGCGGGTCGGAGTCCACGCCGGGCTGCATCCTGCCGCCATTTACGTAGAGTGGGACTGAATCTTCCTTGCCACCTATTTATCATGTATGTAAAGGAGGCTCTTTGGGTTTTTTACTGCTGTGCTGCTGTGCAGGCTGCGGGCATTTCCCAGCCCGGAAAATTCTTCCTCTCATGAGGATGCAACAGGGATACCCGTGCATGAAGATACTCATGAGCAGAACTGCCTGTGGAATAGGAACCTGACTGAGTACTAGGTTGTCCTGGTTTTGGCTGGGATAGAGTTAAATTTCTTCCTAGTGCTGTGTTTTGGATTCAGTATGAGAAGAACGTTGATAACACACTGATGTTTTGAGCTGTTGCTAAGTATTTTGTCAAGGACAACTACCCTCTGCTACCAAGCTAGACTGGGAGGAGGGAGCACAGCCAGGACAGCCAGCCCAGCTGGCCAACAGGGTATTCCATACCATGTGACGTCATGCTCAGTATATGAACGGTAGGTGTGATCCAGGAAGTAGTGATCACTACTTGGTTATCGGTCAGCGCGGGTGGTGAGCAATTGCATTGTGCATCACTCATTTTGTATATTCTAGCATTATCATTATTATTTTCCCTTTTCTGTTCTATTAAACTGTCTATCTCAACCCACAAGTTTTTCTCACTCTTACCCTTCCAATTCTCTCCCTGTCCCACTTGCGGGGGCGGGGGGGGAAGTGAGCGAGCGGCTGTGTGGTAACCTGGCTGCCTGCCAGGTTTAAACCACGACATAGGTACATGATAATCTTGTTAGTACCTCACTTGAATTAAAATAGCATGTATGGAGTTTACTGAATTCAGATGTCTTGGTGCATTTACAATGCTTATTTCTATACAAGTTCCCATTAAGTGTATTGGATCTGTTACAGATATGCGAAAAACTCCTTGCAAAAGCAAGATAATTAAATCTGACAGGCAAGAGCTGCCTCATCAAATTACACTTATTGCAATAAATATAGTTGCCTGAAGACTTTGAAAAAGTTGCTTTTGAGTTTTAAAAATATTAAGGAGATACCGCAGTCCTTTCCCACCATACATAACCTCCCAATCATCCTGTTAGTGATACAACATGAAGCAAACATTGAAATACTTAATACTCATACGAGACATTTTAGAAGCAGTAAGCAATATAAGCATCTCAGGACAAAAAGAAAGAAAAAAAAGAGAGAAACATGGTGAATAAATGTCAGCCTTTCTCTTAAAATTTGTCACCCAAATTATTTTTCTCCAAGACGCAAGATTGTGAAACACCTTTCACTTACTACTGTCATTTTAACTTTCTGTGGACATTTTTAGCTTGACCTAGTTTATGCTTATTACAGTCAGTGCAGTTGATTTATAAGCAGAGGCTCCATTCACAGATGGGTGCGGATGGAGCTGCAGCATTTTGGTGTGCAGGTATGTGATTGTTATCGTGCATTTCACATATCACAAATGTACAGTGAACGGATCGTCCTCTAAGGATCTGAGTTAAAATAAGAAAAAAATAATTACCTGGAGGTTTCGTAAGGTGATGCTGTTGTTCCCCGGTGTGTCTCGTATCTCAGGTCTAGCACTCTCTTTTCTGCTGTCATTAAAGCTATGAAATCCCCTAGCTATCAGTTGTCATCAAAAAATACTGTCATCTTCCTTTGGAGTTTCAGTACTTGACGCTAGATCAGTAGAAACTCCTACCCTCTTGGGCTAGGTCTGCGGATCAGTCACCCTATTAGACCTAGACAGTAACTGTGTGGCAAAACAGGTTAACATTGCCGACTAACTGGTGTAAATATGCGTCGTCTGTGTGATAAATATCGTGGAGAGGAAGGGTTTTAAAACCATGGGGTCTCCTTTGGTACTGGTGCAAAGGAAGAGTGACTGCACCGCGGGCTGCGGCAGCGCGGGGGCGGGTACGCGTTGCCACGTCCAGCTCAGGTGCCGGCTGCGGCGTCTGCCGGAGCAGGGGGTAACGTGCCACACCTGCTCCTAAGGCCACATTCGTGGATATTAAATAGTCATGTGGAAAGTTGACTCTGCAGAGCTCTTACGCATGTTTCACCGAAGTAGTACATCTCCCCAGCAGAGTGAAACGAGGGCTGCTGGCTTCATGCTGGACTGCTTACAGGGAAAACCAGCCATTGCGTTTAAAGACTGCAGCATCGAGCTCTCTTATACTGCCATTATTATTTGAACAAGTGGAGTGTGCAGAAAAGTACAGTTCACAATTCTGCAATTAGTATCATTTGTAAACTAGCTTACACTCATTCATCTGCCAGTCTGCAGAGTTTGAAATTTTAGGTCATAAATGGAATAAAATCCATGTTTTGAGAATTTAAAAATAACAAGAATAAATACATTATTTTGAGAATTAAAAAAAAATCAGTACCTGTGTTTCTGTAATGCAAAATAGTAATTGTAATTGCACTTGGTGAGTTTAATGTGTATATTGGCATTTTACTTTACTTTTCTGTTTACTGCTTGCCATCCACAAAACACATTCCTCTGGGTAGGAAGTTTTTAAAATAGTGCTTAGGTACCCACTTCAGACTTTGAATACCTGTCTAAAAATACCATATTTTCCACTTCCTCATGTAATTGCCATTTCTAGTACAGTGATTGCATCAGTTCTGGTTTATCACTAAATTGTTAGTGTGTGTCTTATAGGAAATAAGAATTACAGCAAAGCCTCTAGTTTGGCAGCTTATCAGTCACAGGGGAAAGGGCAAGTGAGGATTGTTCATGTGGTATAAAAACTAACAAAAACGTTCAAATATTGTTATCATGACTTTCACAGACTTGCTTCTCTTCCTTCCCACAGCCAACTCCTGTTGCGTCCTTTCAGATTTTAAGGTCTTCAGGGAGTGTCTGGAAAGACTTTACCTCATTATTGGCGCTACTGCAATCAATAATATCATTCCAAAATACATGATTTTGAAGTCTACCTGTATTGGCCAGACTTTTAAGATTATTGCTACAAAGCAACATCAGTTAGTATAATTATCTTATTTACAACAGTTCTACTGTGCAAATATCCACTATGAGATTTCCAAACGCTAAGGGGAAGAAGGTGATTTTTGGCTGTAGGGTTTTGATACTAATGTTAGCAAGATCAGTTGACTGCAACAAGCCTTCATTTTGGATATTTGTGATTGTTTGTGTCTTTCCAGAGGTGGATGGAATGAGTCGGACTCTGAAGGTAACAGGAAACATCCTGCCCATAATTTTGAGGTAGAAATACAAAGATCAAGCCTTCTGCTCTTAAAAATATTGCGGTATTATGAAGGAACGCTCTCTCTTTTTGTATCAGAGAAACAGAAAAATAACTCCAAACGCTTAGCAGAACATTTGAAAATGTGTAGAGATCTATTTTAGGGGAAAACCTGTTACTGCTTCCAGGTGCCTGAAAATCGAGGGAGAAAAACGTAAGTTTTACCAGTCTTCCACGGCTACTCTGTGATCTTTTTAGCTAATAGGGATATAGAGTTCTTAGAAAATCTGGAATAAGAAGCTGCAACATTTGGTCAGTAATTGTAAACCATCTAAATATGTTAGCTTCCACTCCTCATGGAAAAGAAAAGAGAAAAGAAAAGAAAAGAGAAAAGAAAAGAAAAGAGAAAAGAAAAGGAAAGAAAAGAAAAAAAAAAAGAAAAGAAAGAAAAGAGAAAGAAAAGAAAAATCCCCAGTATCTTCTGAGATCATGAGAAAGATGCTTTGCCTGATGAACTGTTAAGTGGACGGTGACCATACTTGTTCATAGTTTCTGGTTTCCATTTCATTTCAGTTCTGCAAATTTTTGCCTTTCTCATTGGTGCAAGTGAAGGAAGATCTTAACAAACCTTCCTGTTGTTTTTACTACACTGCAGCTTTTCTGCATAGACCTAAGTCACCTTAATTTCTATTGAATTAAAAATAAAAGCCAGTGGAAACTGGCAGCTTCACAGCATAACTCCAGATCAAGACATTTCAAGAGAGTGATGAAAATTTTAGTAGAAGTGATAGGGAAGCCAGAAATTACTTAGAAAATTGATTATATATTCTCTGAAAAGATTTTAAATCTCTCTAAGATTACTGGAGTTTTTGTCCGTAAGCAAATATTTAGGCCAGAGATATCTGACACAGAAAGGCATGTACTGATGAAGTTCCTCATGCCACAAACAATTTAATAGGAATGAATGAAGATATATGGAAAGTAAAAGGCTATTAAATCAGTAATTTTCAAATCTGGGTGTAAAAGCTATTTTCCTTGTACATGAGCTTAAAAAAGAGAAGGAAATTATAAGTTGTTAGTCTTCTGATAGAGGCAAGACCTTGATATTTCCTCCCTGTGCTTTCTCATATCCAGCTGAGAAGGACGAGTTAGCACACACTTTTTTAAGGGGGGGGAGAACCTGACTCAAAAATAGAAAGTATCATAACCTGAAAAAGAGTTTTCTTTAAAATCATTAAGGTACACGTCTCCTTCAGTTTACTGCTCCTGGATGAGTCACTGCCGTTGTGTAGCTGATGCAATTTCACTTGACCTGTACGTCCTTCCTGAGGCATAGAAGGGGGTTTTGGCTTTCATTTGGTAGAGTTGGGCACAGTCTGGGAGACTTGTGTAGCAAGCGGAAAGTTCTTTGTGAAATGAAGGGCTCTGAAGTCTACACAGTTAGCACATCACTTCGTACCTTTTCAGAACCAAAAGCGTTAGTTGTACATTTCTTTGGCAAAAGAACGAGGTGGGAGAGTCAGTCCTAGGAAACGAGACATTCAGCATTGAATGATAAAATGCACATTAGAGGAATTAAAAAAATGCATAACAGAAAGTACAGACTTCAGTGCATTTGTTTCTAGTGATTATGGCTGAAGAAACAGCACCTGTATAGATTTGGTGGAAATGAAGGAGGTGGAAATGGTGGAAATGCTCCCGAGTCCTGTGTCCATCCACAGAGCAACAGAAGAGCAAGCTTTGGCAATGTTTTGTGCTGCTGGTGTGCGTCAGCTCCGCTCTGTGGGGAGCTCTGTGTGGAGCTGGGAGGTTTAATGCTGCTGAGATTTACTGTTCTTGGACTGTGCACAGATGGATTTAAAGATGCTTGTAAGGGTCTGTTGCTGAAGGAGGACAGCTAGTGCTCCACATACTCAGTAGTGATGAAACAAAAAGAAGCCAAATGACAAAAAGCTGTAGATGAAGTATTTACCATTTAGCATCTTGATTGTGGTTGGGTATATATAATCATCAATCAACTCTAAAAATGCCAGTCTTCTGGTTGTGCCTCAACGTCCTGCAAAACTGCTTGATTTGTCCACAAGTGTGGCCTGTCAGTGATTGTTAAATGAACGAGGACTGTTATAAAAATGACTGTAATTCATTTATGGTGTGGAAATGTAGAGTTTTTTTGTTCAGTGTAATGTAGGTAATAAGGCTGCATAGCTGAAAATTTACTTTAAGAATGCCATACGTTGCTAATAAAATGCCAAATCTGTGATGGAATATTTAGTTACACCAACATATACTATCTTCCTTTTAAATGCAGAAATACCTCTTCATCCTAGCTTTTTATTCGCATTATTCTTGTTTACTGCTAACCACCCTATGCTTATCCAATGGTTGGAGAGTTTCCTTCTCCATCATGCTCTTCATCATTATGAAATAGAAAAATTGCACAAATATTAATGGAATCTTCTTTGCAATATTTCTTCATGATAAATGTGTTTCTTTGCTCCCATCTCCTAGCAAATTCCAGTGCTTTGGAGTTAGGCACCACAAAAAATGAAGAAAATTGTGTTTACAGGTCATGTCTGTACTATTTTAATGGAGAAGAGTCTCTAAGCAACCAAGTCTATTTCAACCAAAGGTCCTCATTTACCACACAGAAATCTCTGCAGTTGCGGTGTACCTTTGTTTATACTTTTAGTAGAAGTACATTTCCAGTTTTCTGAGCTTGCCAACCTTTTTGCTTAGATGGAGCTTTCTAATAGCAACAGATCAGCCATGACAGCTTGTGTGGCCAAATGTTGTACTGAGCTGATGGGAAGTATCCTCCTGTAACAGAAAAACAGAAAATCCTGGAAAGCAACACAGACAGCTGATGGATGTGCAAGGCCCATTTGCTAATTCCTAATTTTTTCAAGACATGAATAATATGGCTGTGGCTAAATGCTTAGCTATGTGAAATTGTTGGTCCAATAATTGCTATGATGTTTGGCCAACATTGAATGCGACAGAATATAGTCTTCTTGTGAACAGTAATAGCGCTACAAACTGAGATGGAATGTGTCAGGTAGCTAATATTTTTCTGTATCCTTTTATTTTATATAAAGGTATTTATTTACAAATCTTCAGCTGGAGAGATTAGAGAGCTTTTGTGATGAATCTTGGCCATAAGAACATGTTTATTTTCTTTTATAAGCTGTATGGCTTGCAGCCAGTTAAGCAAAAAAATCCATTTTTAGGGTGTAGTTTCCAACTGTACATTGAAAATTCCCTGTAAACTAGATACGTTTTTTTTTCTCCAGGGGCCTGGAGCATCATTCAAAGGTCTGTTAGTATGTTCAGATACCGCTCTCATTAGTGAGCTTCTATCAAAAAAAATGTCATTCTGCAGTCAAGCAATGTCCTGAAGTACCAAAAGACTGTGCCAGACTTGTAATTCTTTGGCTGCTGTGGGGCACGGAGACATGTCAAGCTCACTGCAAACAGTTCTGAAAAAACTCCATCAGATGTGTTTGATACATACTGCTTTTTTGTAGCGTGTTTCTTTTCAGCAAAAGGTGTTCTTTTGTTAAGAAAACTGTTTTGAATGTCTACTATTTCTCTCATAGACACAGATCCTTAAATTAAAAAGTAGATTGCTTATATGAATTCCTGGAGTCCTGACTCAAGAGAAGCTGTTTTGCAAATATTGCAAAACCCAAATATTATCGAATTTTATGAGGTAGAAGAAGAACAGTTTCTGGATTGTTTGAATGAAACTGATCTATAAAGTGGATATATTGTTTTAATGAGTTAGCAGTTTTTAAAAAAGGCGGGTCATCTCTAGTAATTCTAGACATTTGGATATAAATGTGAAATTACTCCTCCCTCTTTTTTTCAGATATTTAATTCTATCTTCTTTACTTCAAATTCAACAATATATTAATGTTCAATCCCTCCCTACGTTTCTTTGTTATTTAGATGGACGGGGTGTATTCATTGGAAGATGAGATTCTTAGATCCAAACACAGAGGCAGAAGATGCCTTCCTGCCTTTATTGCATGGAGCCAGACACTCAGCTGAGATAAACAGGGTGGGCACAGGCTCCGTATAAGAGGAAGGACTGCACCAACGGCAGGTAGAGCCTCACTCAGCTCTTGCCACTAGGTCATGGCATTAGGAGTGTGTGCTGCGTTTGCTTATCAAACTCAAGCTGCAGTTCTGTAATTGAGACAGATACGATGGTGATGCTACTGTCTCTCGCTTGGATATTCTAAATACGATTTTCAGCTTTGCCTAACTGTCTGCTCATACACTGATACCTGCTACAGCTACATGGAAGATAAATCCTTATTTAGCCAATTGAGATAGATAATAAAAGAGAGAAATCTAAGATGGGAATGCACACTTAAAAAAAAAAAAAGCTGCTTTAGAACTATCTTCTTCAGGATTTTTAAAAAGTTGAATCTACAAAAAATAGCAAGCTACCAGAGGAAAAAAGGTCCCCTCTGAACAGATTTATTCATGGCACAGTGTGTGTTTTCTCAAACAAAAAATCAGGCTGAGCCTCTTGCAGATAAGCCCATTCCCTAAATGAGCCCATTCCCTAAATACAGCACTAAAGTAATGTGAGGCTACTTGCTAGCAGCAGCAGTGTTCTTGATACAGCCAAGTGCTGTTCTCTGATCTTTCAAAAAAGTAATTCTGTCTTTTGTTAAAACAGATGCACTTTTCACAGGGGGATGCTAACCCTGCAGGAAGGAACCATTCCTTAATGGGAAGTCTGAGGCACGCTGGATTTCCTCTCCAGTGTCTGTATGCAGCCTATCAGTTATTATTACTTTATTCCTAAAGAAGACATGTAGTTTGATGGTTTTTATAGCAGGAGTTAGTTCTTGCCCTCTAACCAGCCATGAACATTACGGAGTCGTCAGTACTCTTAGGTGTAAATCATAAGAGCGCAACGCTCTTTGCCGTGGACCAAAGATTGTTTACGTAAAAACTAGAAAAGTCTGTCTGAAACATAATCCACATGTTCTGCTGTAATTTAAAATGTGATCATAGTCATCAGTGTTTCTTACAGTTATAAAACATGAGGAACTTGGGCATAAAATTTATATTCTTAGTATTAGCAATGCTAGTTCACTATGCATTACTTGAAAATTGCATACTTTGTTTGAAGGTAATATTTTCACCCAGAACTGAAAATCTCCAGTATTCAAAAAGTGTGAATTTACGAAGGCAGTGTTTAACAGTTACAGTTATTGGTGCCTCATCGCTCTTTGTGGAGACCCACTTTTCAGTGCAATTTCTGGAGTGCTAGTAATTAGCAGCGCATAGGTGGGAAAGAGTGAAAGAGTTCTTATGAAGTCAGGAACCATAGCACTTTCCTCCAAGTTTCACAAGCCTAAATCCAAGGAGTAATACTTTTAAAAATCCAGGTTTTGGCCTCCAGCATGGTCATCTTCATTGTGTGGAGCTGTGGGATTACAGGATTGCAACCCTTCAGGATCACGAGGGTTGACACTAATCCATGCATACCAAAATCCACTTTAGGTCTCTGCGTGAAAAATAGACACCTCCCATCAATTCACCACAGATGCATCTATTGCTTAAAAAGTTTATTTATTTTCTAAGGAGAAATCAAAGAAATCTTTTGCCTTGTTGGAGCTGGGGAAAAAACAGGAAGGGGCACCACTGAGATGAAAGCCAGTGTAGGTAAAACCAGATGCATATCCTAGGTAAAGGAAACTCTTTCGTTGTGGAAAGTGTTTCAAGAACCTGGATGCTTTAACATCTGAAGAATCATTGCTACTTGCACTGGTTGACGATAATCTGAAGAGACAAGCTATGAGATCCCATCAGTGGGATCTTTGCTTGATAGAAGTAAAACAATAACACTTGGTCCAGCTGGAGAATCTTCTTCATGTCAACCAATAATATTTCAGCATACAGTTCTTCCTGAATATCAGTATTTAGCTTGCGTTTTCATGAACAACAACTACTGATTGTTGTTACCATGTTATCCTCTTGGTTGAAAAGAGGATCCTGGTTGTTGCTATGTGATAACACATCTAGAGTGAAGTATGTAAGGTGAATCCTGTAGGCTAAATACTAATACATTTCTGTCATCTGAGAATCAGTTGCCCTTCTGCTATGCAAGGGCAGCTGGTCTTGTTCCCTCTTTTAGTTTTCACTGGTGGAGAAAGTTTACTGCAGTTTCAGGTCAGTTCCAGGATCAGTGAGGCTTATTATTAGAAGATCCAAGATCGATAAGGACAGTTATTATTGGAAGTGTTATAGAAAAGGAAGCAATGAAGTTCAAAAGCCAGAGCACAGGGGAGGCTGGGAAGAAGAGACAATGAGGGTGTTACTTATCTATTGATACCATTATGAAACGTACTGTCAAATGGCAGACTAAGATGGAGACTGGGCTTTTATTGCTCTTACAGCTTCTTTAGATCAAAGGGTGAGGAAATAGGCTGGTACTTTTGTGTGTGGTACTGTGCAGCATTGTGTGTAGTGTGCAGGCAGTCCCCCATCCTGGTGTCCCAAGAAGAGTATGCAATTGCTCTTCTTGGTGAGTATAGGGCCTCTGCAAGGAAGAGCTTTCACCCTGACAGGTTTTTTCTTCATCAAGTTGCTTTCCTTTTGAGGAAAGAGATTTTTTTTTTTTCTCAGTGGCACATAAGCCACTGATAGACAGACCTCTTCTTGGGCTTGGTCTTTACAAGGTTTGGGTCTGGTGCGATTCCATGACTGGGAGGCTCTCCAGGAGGAGAAAAACACAAGCAAAACGAGTTTACGGAAGTTGGAGGAAAGGAACTGAAACTTCTTGGGAAGGTCTTTCCTAATGTAAGTACAGGAGTTCATTGCCACAAGAGGGTGCTTGCAAGCTCATCACTGGCCGAGTCTCTTCAGAGAACTCCATAGTGAAAATGTGCTGGGGCCTTTAAAATGTTGTTTATAGAAGAGACAGATTAGATACAATGATAGATTATGAGGGAGTAGAAGGTTGTGCATTTATCTCTCA
The DNA here is from genome assembly GCA_013400755.1 of Pelecanoides urinatrix. Taxonomy (NCBI): domain Eukaryota; kingdom Metazoa; phylum Chordata; class Aves; order Procellariiformes; family Procellariidae; genus Pelecanoides; species Pelecanoides urinatrix. Next base: position 308,852 of record VZTQ01005264.1, read on the forward strand.
GCAAGTGTCAAACTGAAATGTATTGTTCACAAAGATTTTGTGAATCATTACTTTTGGAGAGGTCTCTTGAAAAAACTATGCATTCAAACACTGTGTTTGTCTTCTTGCAACAGAACTAAGTTACAGTCAGCCTGTGTCTGACAGAATATAACAGAAAGGAGAGTGTATCTGTTAAACACATAGAGAGGAGTGGAATGACACGTCTTAAAGCCAAACAAAGTACTTTTGACAGAGTTATGTCAGTGCACAAAATACATTTCACATGGCTTCTGAATGCGCTACAAAATATGTTTTTGAAATGCTGCAAACTCTCCCTTTTTATGTTAAATGTGTGGGAATATAGGTATATATTTAGAGACCAGGAGAGAAATTAACTGTAGTGTTTCTAACGCCCAGGTCTTGGAGTTCAGATCTAAACTGGTTTCTGAGCATCGCTAAAGGTTTTACATGGTGAGAGAGTGCACTGGACTGAAAACACATCACGTTTGGGTTATGCTGTTAGATGATCCACCTTTGTAATTTCATTTAGCAATTAGGGGTTTTGCCTTTCTGGAAAAAAAAAATAAATTATGCTTCAATGATATAATTGATAGGAAGACTATTATTGTAACATCGGATTTTGAAGTAATTTGGCAATCAAGAGATTCTCCAAAATATTCTCCATATAATTATTTCCACAAAAGATATAGTTTGAGCCTTATTACAAACTCACTTTCTTTCCGTGGTTCCTAAAGCCACTGCAGCTTTGTACAGCAATCGGCGGGAGCAGCAGGAGCTCCCGGCCTCATACATTCACAGGAGGAAGCAGTCAGCACTTTGCTGTTTTAAATCTATCACTAGCTGGAAACACCTGTTCCAAGCGAAGCTTAATAATGCGCTGTTCATTTAAGGATCCAGAAATATATTATCCTTGTTCACAGGATGGTTTGCAGCCCTTGGAAGCCTTGCTAAATGTTGCAGAGCAAGCCAGTGAAAGACAAAGAAATGAAATTAAAATCAGCTCACTGTTTGCTGGGGCAGGATCTTCATGTTGGTGGGGGTCTGTTACATTGCCTCCCTGTCACGAATGAGTGGGTTAGAGGCTGCCCAAAGAATCACCGTCAAAGGTATTAGCAGAAAGTGATTTTAACAGAGATCTATAAAGGTGCGACTTAACGGAGTTCAATGGCAAGGTCCACTCTATTATTTACTACACGGGTGAAACATATAAAGAAAAATCATGTTATGTCTAAGGGTTTATATCTTAGGGATTATATGTGTTTAGCAGCAGTCTAGGGTTCATTCACAGTTTTAGCAGCACTTAATCATTAACTAATCATTAACAAAGTTTAGCAGCACTTAATCATTAACTAATTTAATATTTACGAAGTGTTAGTAGAGTCTACTACAATCATGACTTAATTGCAGATTATGCTTACTATTAGTTCACACACAGACAGAAATATATATATAAAAATGTACAAAAGGTACCTGTTAAAAATTCTGCTCGAGTTCGGTGAAGAAATATTCACATAAAATGTCTCGGCATTTCTCAATGGGCGAGGGTTTAGCCTCGACAAGTGAAGAGCTTCAGCCCAGGTCCCGTCGGACAACGGGCCTCCGAATATTGCCAGCTCAAGATGTTGCAAACTCTGAGAGGCGTCCCACTCAGAGGGAGATGCTGATCCCAGGGAGCTCAAAGGGTCTCGCTCAGGACCACTGTTTATAGGTTCACAAGATAATGGCTTTAGACATCCGTAAATTTCCATCCTGGCCACAGTCCCAGCTGGTAATTGCTAAAAAATTTCTCAAGGTTTCAGTGTTGTTCCCCTTGAGCTACGACTCAGCTAAGATGACGCCTGGGCCAGGCAGTGGGAGCACGTTCCCAGCCTCAGCCATGCAGAGCTTCTGGTACGGCCGAGGGGGGCTCAGCCGCCAGGATCAGTGCACCACTGCCGAGGTTTCACGGGAATTTCTGAGATCAAGGAGCGGCCCGGGAGAGGGGGATGAATGCACCACCACACTCCCCCAGCCCTCTGCAGTTAATGGTTTGGGTCGCTCATGTTTAGAGCACCTTAAAGTGCAGACATGGGATTTGTGGTAGAAATGCCTTCTGGGTTTGCATCAGGATCCCCCCATTAAAGTTCAGTACATTATTTACATTGTTTTCTGAAGTCAGACCTCTCACTTGTTTCTTATAAATATCTCTTCCCTTACTTTTAAGCCAGAGAAGAGTGGGCCGCGTCTAGCACAGATATCAAAAAACAGGCTTAGCAGAGGGATGTACAAATTTGGCTGCCATGTATCATGTGTTATTACTGTCAACACTATCAAAATTTTGCGCTAACATTTGACAGTATTAACACTGATTAGTATGTGCTATACAAACAGGAAAGCTAGGATTAATAAGGCCGCATTATTTGTCAGGGATCATCACTACTTAGTAGTTGTACCTAACATGACAGTCTAAATAAACTGAAAATGTGGAATTTAACCTGATAAAAATTGTGTTACTAACCCTGCCATCTTCCCACAGTATTTTTTGTCCTTTACAGTCAGGCACCCTGTAAGCAGAGCAGAGAACCTTTCCCCGAAAATGGTATCCTGGGCTGATTTCCCACGTTACTGAATCCAGAGATAATGTCCTTTTAACGTATGAATAATGGCAATAAGCTCCACTAGGTGACCTTTCAGTTCATTTTAAGTATATGTTATTTTATTAAACAGTATTTCCTTAAAGATTCCTTAGATATTCCTTTTGTAAAATGATACCTTTTTTACTTCTGCTGTGACCAGAGATCTCACATACATTGCAAAGCTTAATTTTGGACTGATTGGACTATATAAAATGTCACTTCTGTTTTCAGTTGGAGAAAAATGATCCCGGTTTCCTTTCTTTCCATAACAACTTCTTCATTCCATAGATTGCTTTGTTGCACAACAGTCTGCTGTCACTAGTAAAGGCATTTCTCCCACCTGATGAAACTTCAGACTGATAAGTACATTCCTAATATAGTCTTACCGGCTGTCACTGCAAAATAGTACATTATTTTAACAAAATTGATCTTGAGCATGAATGTGTATACCTGCTAACATCCTGAGCAAATATATTTTTTTTAATATATTTTTTTTTTTCAATGGAATCACATTAAATTTCCTGACTCAAACGCATCAATGTTAAAATACGCCTGAGTTAGTTGTAGCTGCTACTAGCTCTTGTCCATGTGGTTAGGTCTTTGTTTCAAACTGAGGTTCAGAGGGGAAAGAACAATAAAACATTTTTCATGTGATAACACAAGTCCAGTTACTATGTTTTAAGAATTTATCACCAAGTGTCATCTTAACTTATAGCAAAAAAGCTGGCAATGCAGCCTGGGCCTCCTGTAGCTCGGTCAACACAGCATCCCTCAGCTCATATTTTTTTGCAGGGCTGTTTCCACTGCTAGATGTAATCGTGAGTGCCCTCGGCTTCTGGCCTCCTTCTGCAGCGAAAGGGCTGGCCGAGAAGATGCGATACAGTGAGGAACAAAGTGCGCCTTTTCTCCGGTGGCTGGGAGAGGAGGTGACAGCAAGCGATGGCTGTTGGTCAGGCTATACACGCAAAAAATGTCTTCTGTACTTCAGCAGCGCTCCAGGCCTTTGGACACGGCATGATTTGGGGAGGCACGTGCGGGGTGAGAGATGGCAGCAGATGCCGTGGGTGAAAGAACGTGAGAGGAGCATCCCTGGGGGGACGGGGTGTGGTGATGGGCTCCTGAGCAACCGGCTTGTTGTCTCAACCAGGGTTTGCCTCAGGGGAGGATGAGGAGAACTCCCCGCAGGAATGAGGAGAAAAAAGGATTGCTACTTCTGGTGTAACGCTCCAGTTTCTTCCCATCAGGCATCCCATGGGTTGAAGATGTAATCACCTGACTTCTCAGTCGTCCTCTCCCCCCAGCTTTGGTCAAGGGAGCCATGTCAAGAGCCAACTGGATGGCTGGCGTTGGGAGAAGATGTTGGACAGTGCAGGAGCTGGGGACATGTTCCAGCCTCCTGTGGAACAGTATACAGCCCCCAAATCACCATCAACTCAAGGGTTTTTGATTTCCCATTGAATTATTTGCTTTTATTATGTGGCTTGATATTAAAAAAAAAATAGAGAAGGGTTAATCCCTCATAAGCGTCTCTCAGTATTGCCATATGATAAAACAATTTGTTTTCTATATATCCCACCCACTGGAATATCTCTGGCTACGCAGCATGTGTTTATCTATCTGCCTTATGGCCCCTGGCAGTAGCTTCCTGAGGTTTCTGCCAGCTGCTTATATCACTAGTAATGCTGAAACCGATTCAGACAACATACATGTTAGTAAATAAGGAAAGTCACACTAATTTCATTACCTTTACTTGTTGTCTGATTTATTACACAAGTGGCACTGGTTTTCTTTGTTGTGTAATGCCAGCTTCTGCAGGCATAGTAAAATGAACTTTCCTGGGACTATTTTTAGAGGTGATCACAGAGATTCGGATTAGAGTGGATTAAGTAAGGACTTCTGCAGAGATGATACATATACTAAGCTGTACCTTTACTTAAAGACATAGCCTGACTGGTAGAAGAGGCGTTTACAAAATAAGTGAAGTAGAACATGTCCCACGAAATGGAAGGGAAAAATGGTGGGTTATTATCTGCACGTCCGTGGACAGGCCCGTGTTTTTAGCTAGCGGAGCACAATTCAGCCTGGGAAATGAATCTGTGAGTGTTCATACTGCTGTGAAGCGAAGGTGGCAATTTTGTGCCTTCAGCATTCAGGCACTGGAAGAGGCAGTGCCATTTAAGCTTGCTTTTGGATACCAGATTGTGCTTCAGGCTACTGTGTTCCTCTGCAGAGGAGGCAGTTTTGCATGCTGCTGTTCCATCCCTGCTCAAATACTCCTTTGCACTTTCCCTGCTTTCCCCGGCAAAATCAGCATCTCCCTACTCGCCCTGCTCCAGGCAGGTGGGCTTTTGTCCAAGCAACAGTCGGACAAAATTTGTTTAAATTCCCAGCTCTTTTTTTTGTTGCTTTCCCAATAAAATTTGTATGTGACTAAGCTGTGGCAGCCCTTTCTCTAAAAGGTCAGCCTAAATTATTTTTTGCAGATAATATTAAAGCTTATGTGCCTGATGGATTTCTGTAGCACATAAACACCACTTCTCATGGGACTGGTGACCTGAATAATTACCTCATCTCAGTCACTGTTGATCTAATCAGCTAAACCAATTATAATATAAGCTCAAGCCATTTATGAAAGTTTCTCAGATTGCTTTATGCAGACTGGAAGGTTTTGTGCTTTATGCTCAAATTAGTATATAGGAAATAGTGATAACACTAAATTTTGCTCTTTTTTACTACAATGTAAATTTAGAAAGTCTGTTAACCCAAGTTTCACAGAGGTGCAGAGTTTTTAGGGGAGATCAGAATTTTCCTCAAATAATTTTGGGAGATTTATTTTCAAACACCTGTTTGTTTTTTTTTTTTTCTTTGTATAATATTGAATTATGTTATAATGAGTGATAGTTATATATAGTTCTGTTATAATAGTGAGTTATGTATAACAGAAAATATCACACATATGAGTTATTATTTTTGTAAATCAACAAGAAAAAGTTTAAATACAACTTTTTGTTCCTTTATATTTTATTATTCTTTCATTTCTATTATTCATAATATTGTTTGTGTAACATGCTTTTAACTTAGACATAATTTTCATAGTTGTCCCTGCATATGACTATGAATTACAATGAATCATCGCCTCATTTAATTCAACTACATGCAGTTTTAATCACTGCTGTTAAACCAACCTTGCAGAATTGTCATTAATACTTACAGATGCAAGCAAAGCAAACTGGACAGTTGTTTATTATGATGCTTATAAAAAGCAATGGGTAATGTCAATTTAGTCTTTTGCCAGACCCATTTTTGTCTAGGATAGTAGGTGAAAAGCTACAATAAGCTGTTTTTATTCTTAGCATCTTGGTGGAAAATAAGTTGCCTGAAGAGATTTTTTTAAAAGCTAAAATAATTGCATGCTATAGGTGATTTGCTCTGCTGTTCAGCTTGAGTTCATTATTGATCCTATAGTTTTTCTTGTGATCTCTATTATATGTAATGATCTAGCGCACAAATAGCCTTACACCTGTAATTTTGTCCTAACATCTGATTTATAAAATCGTCTCCTGAGATATCCATGACCTCACTTAATCAGACACTTTGTTACATCATGAGCCAACACAGCTGAGCAAAGCAGAGTTTATTTTTATAGTGGCAGCACTATTCCAGTCTCGCATGAAATCAAAGACACATGAAGAAATATTAGCTTAACAGGAATCAAAAGTTTCCCAAGACTTTTTTATTCTATTTCAAACATGCACATTTCAAGTTTATGCTTTTGTAGGAAATTTTAATACAATACTTTTAGTCTGATTAGAGAAGAGCACTATGAAACTCTTAGAATTTGTAAACACTGCTTGAGGAAGGTGTTGCAACATCTGATTAACTTCAGGTAGTCGCACGCCTGAAATGTCCATTTATGTACTCTGGAATGAAATTAAGAAAATTAGTTATACTTTACTTAGAATATATGGAAAATAGGTAATTTATCCCAGACTGACTGTTTTGTCATATATTCTAAATAAAGTATTGTTAATTTTGCTCTGTCACTTCAAAACAAAGGGGGCTCTTTCAAAACTGTGCTAGTTACGTAAAAATAAGATATGTCATATAGTATAGAAAAACTGTGGGGAATCTCTGTGAAATGCCAAATATTCCACAGGGGAAAGACAGAGCCCTCAACACCTGGCAGTATTATGGCTTCTACTTGGGAAAAAAACCTGTTACTCGGCTGAATTTTAACCCCCCGCCCTCTCATGTGGAAAATTTGACAGTAAATGTTAATGTAGTTGATGTGATGGATGACTCATGCTTTCTCGTTGTGAAGAGTCTGTATGCAATACTTGAAAAATGAAATAGGATCTGTTGCAAAGCTCAGAGAAGCCAGCAGCCCCGACCTCCTGTAATGAAGAAATCCCTTTTCTTATAGTCCAAAGGCATCAATTTCATTTCATGTTTAAGGTCTCTGCACAGAGGATCAAGGCAGATTTTTTTTGCCTGTTCTGTTTCATTGGTCTGGGAGAATGACAGGCAGCGGCCCTGGCCACTGATCGGGAGGGAGCAGGTCTTAGCTAAGAAAACAGTCCTTGAAAAGCAGGGTTACTGTGCTTGCATGCTGTGACATATGTACAGCTATTCCTTCTAATAATTGATTACTGTTATATATTAAGGGGAATAATTTGAGGTTTTATTATGCTTTAAAATAAGTGATGGTTGAGGACATACGAAAGGGAAGAGAGGGAAAAGGATGCTGTTGAAGGAGAAAGGTTGAAGTCTTAGGGAGAGGACAAGCATTTAAGAATTATCAATCTTCCTTCTCCTAAAGCTTTCACATGTAGTGAATATGCCTGAGAATTGATCTTACTGACAAAATAATAGTAAGATTCAATTTAAAAAAAACATATTTTTTTCGACATACACTGACCACTTCATAATTGCACCATGATCCTTCATATGAGAAGTAGAATAATTGATGCCTTGGTAGAACACTAATGAGATAAAATGTCATCTCTTTTCTAAGGATAACCAAATTATTCAGGTTCAGAATTTTCTAGCTAAAATTCATTTACACTGCTTTGGTTTTACCTTTTAAAAAAACATTAAGTGCACAGCTGCATTTTCCTGCAGACTGCTGTGATACAGGCTACTGCTTTACTGATTGCTTCAAAAAGCAGTTTGCTGAAAGCAATTTTGTGTCAGTTATATTTATTAATTTAGATTGTTGAAAGCGTTTGTAATGTATTATGGCTGTGGATAAAAATATTTTATTGGTATATGAAGTTAAAGATTCTGGACTAATAACTCATGTTGCAATTGATTGATTGTGCATCCTGGCCAATCTGCTTGTACTAACTTTCAACAAGGAGAATACAGACAGAACCAGAAATGGATGCAAAAAGAAAAAAAGGGGGCGGGGAGGGGGGAAGCAACCTGAAACCACAAATTATCATGGTATCCTTGAACCAGGATTTGGGAAATAACAGCTGAATCCAGGGACTTACTGCAATTTTCAGACTAAAGCTGTAGCCTCCTGCACCTCATTTCAATATCTGATACATTTGCAAAAGTTAGGCAAAGGAAAGCAGTCCCCCAGCAAGCGGTCTGTCTCACCCACCTCCCTGTGAAACGTATAACCAGTGAGGGTAACCAGAGGGCACTTGCATTGGCTGTACAGCCCTGGACGGTGCTGGGAACCGCATGGCAGTGAAACGACTTGGTTTTATGTCCTCGTGTGATTGCTTGTTTTGCTTCTCAACCAGGGAGTGCTGGGCATGCTCCACAGGGTACCAGCTTCTCACGCTCTTACCTGAACCACTTCAGATTCGTGCAGCTGTCTTCCAAAAATGATTTTCCATGTTTCTGCATCATGTAATCCCACAGAAAGCTCCTATTCTCTGTTGCCTTTCCTTATCCTTAAGCAAGCAGTCTTTGATAGCATCTTTGGAGAATAAACTTTAGAAAATTTTGATACCTAAGTAATCCTTCTGGTTTGTAAACTCAGAATGGTGAATGAGATTGATTGATTTTGAGATCGTTTCTGTCTCATATCTGCTGAAATCAGAATGCTGGCGTGTGTTGGATATATCTTTAGCACTCTATCTGATGGAGATACGCGCTGAAAGTAGGACAAAAGTCCGTAAATACTGTAGTGCAGAAGCCTCTCACAAAAAGGAGCTAGTGTTTACTGTTTGTTATTGTTTGTTTTACTGTTTTACAGTTTGTTTTTCTTTTAAAGAGAGCAAAAAATGAACTTTTTTTTTTTAAGCATCTGGTAAATACTTTTAGAACACAAAAATGTCCTGTGAGAATATATTGTGAAAATATCCTTTAGATACTGAGTGAAACAGTTTTTCCGTTAGAGATGAAAACTACTCTAAGATATTCTTACAGTTTTTTTAAAATACCACCCTTCAGAAATGCCAATTTTTTCAGTGAACAATAAGATCTACCTTCTTATTGTCAAGAATTTTAGGTCTCCAACCTATTGTACACTTAGTGTTCTGCTATCATTAGTAATTGATGTTTTTTTTGAATGATTGGGTGGTATTTTAAATCTGCAGAGCTTTTTGAATTGTAAAGACCTATATCTTGAACATCAGGTGAAAAATGAAATTATGAAAGAACTACAATAATGCTCAAGGCCTTACCAAGTGGACATTGACACAATTTTTGTTAAAGCTAAGAATGATTGCATTGTAGTAAATCTTGGATTAATCTGAACAATCCCACCGGGAGAGTACATACTTTTTAGTGAACTATTTCAGGTCATCTCTCTCTCTCTCTCTCTCTCTCTCTCTCTCTCTCTCTCTCTGCAGAATCCTCTGTACAATTTCAACAGAATCGTTTGAAGTATTACAAGTTCTTCACAAGGAAATGGAGATGCTCTTTATAAAGCAGTGGTGGGTGTTGTTTCGTATGGAGGACAAGAGTGAATTGAGAATAAAAGAAATCAGAGTAATAATTTTACCAAAAGATGTAATTGAGAAATACTGTACATAGCCTGTGAGCATCCCAAAGAGTTGGCATTGCCTCTGTTTCTTAATGAAGCTGTTTGCCACCTAAACCAAAAGGACTATCCAGAATAACAATGGAACAGGACACTGAAATATTAACTAAGTAGTTGTAATGACAATAAATCAGAAACCACAGCTGTTGTCATTTGGCAAATGTCTCTGTCTCAGTAGTGTCCATGGGGAAAAGAAATAAAAAGAGTGATTATGCAAGAGCAGCTTAGAAAAATGATGGAGGAGTCAGGGTGGGCCATTCAGTTTTCATAACTGGGTTCTCCTTCTGGCTAGTCTTTTGTGGTTACGAACTTGCAGCACGTCTGTGTTAGCACGCTTTAGGCAGGCAGGGTTACCAGAGAGGTCGAGATTTGTGTCTCTGCCCTTATCTTTTCCATAGTCAGATGCTGATGCTGAGCTCAGAAAAGCTGTCGTGTGTTGGCAACGGAGAGGGACTGCAGGGAGCACTGACTCACCTGTGCTGCCCTCCTCCACGCCCCTCAGCCCATGAGCTGGGCTGCCCGAGTAATCCTGAAGACCGGAGATAATCGTTTTAATCGTGGTCAAGTGAGCAGCCAGATTAAGTACTGTAGTTCCGTTTAATTAATGACAAGTGTATTTTGATGTATTTTAGGGAAGCTGTCAGTTTGCCGCTGTGGAGTGAAACGCTGGCTGGGTACCAAGCTGAGTTACAAGGTTTACCTTCTGGCTTGGCTTCCTCCTGGAAGTTTTACAGCTTCCAGCTGTCATAAAGCACATCAAACAGGAGCTCTAAAAGCTATTTTATGTTATTTATGATTATAAAAAAGGTTAGGTTATAATGGGAAACCTGAAGTATTTAAAAATAGCAACAGGCGGTATGAACACCACTCCTGCCTACCACTTCCCCTTCAGAAGAGAATTAATATTCAGATCAGGTCCAGTTCATCTTACCTGCTGGGTTCATTTTATTATATAATAAAATCTGATTTATTCTCATTTGGATCTAGATTATGTAGTCATATAAGCATAAGCCATTTATAAACAGTTGCTTTCCAAGTAGCATAATATAATACCTACTCTCTTAGGTATTTCTGAGGAATACCAAATGTTACTCGCCAAAGGGCAGACATGAAAAGTGGTGTTTTGGATCTGAACATTGTGCCTGGAGCTAATCTCTAGTTATGATGATATCTTCTTAGTTCTTCATTCTTTAAAAAAAAAAAAAGCAGACTAGTATGCTTCCTCAGTGAACTTTCCTGAGTCTGGTAAACCTAACTCTCCCTTTGTATTTTACTTACAGAATGGTCTTATTGTTGCCTGTTACCAGGGTTATGTGGATATTGTAATAGCCTTAGCACAATGCCCTCACCTTGATGTGAACTGGCAGGACAATGAAGGGAACACGGCTCTAATTACAGCTGCACAGGCAGGTAAGGTTCTTTGTTTCATCTCTTACATACAGGGTCTTAGGAGGAGTGTGTGTTGTGGCTATTATTTTTAGGATTTTGTCAAAGCCCTAAAAGAAATTAGTCTGCATAAAATCGTCCTGGCCACACCCACTCCCAAATAAGTTTGTCATTATTTTCTTTGAACGAATTAACCTACAGTAATACTTATCCAATGGATTAAGACAAAAAAAGCTATACATTTCTAGATGCCATTAACTTTTTAACTTAAAAATAAAGAAAATCTTGCCCCAGGTGTGCAGTACTATACTGCTTTGTTCCTTTATGCTTATTTTCCTATGTTTGCTCTGGCAAGCCACCAGTCAACATTGTGGTCATATAATGTGCTGTATCAGTGCTCATAGCATCTCTTTTCTCATGCTTGTTGCACCTACCTCAGTGGGTTTGTAGTAATTGATGACTGTAGGAAAATGTGTCATCATTAAGAAATACCTTAGCTGCTAAGACATTCTTCAACCACTCCACAGTTAAAAGCAAAAAAACCCTATTTATATAGTCTCAGCAGGATTCAGTGTTTGCCAATGCTGCTTTAATAACAGACTAATTATATTGACATTGACCATGTTAAGCCTGATGCAGACTGGAGTGAGAGCAAAGTTTATCCCCAGGTTTTCTTTTATCGCACCCAGCACGGTAATATTCAGTGAACAAGTGTAACAGATGACATAAATGTAAGAGACGCTCCCAAAAGAGTTACTAGTTTCAAGTGTATGGTTAAAAAGCAATCAGTCGATTATTTCTGTTAAAACTGTAACACTGTACTTTAACCTTGAAAGGAAGCTGCAGTTTTCTCTTACAAGTGTTAAGAAAATGCTGAAGCATGTGAATCAGGAAAAATTTCACCAAGGGGGCCATCCCTTTGTGGTCTAAAAGCTGTTCCAAGGGCTGCCTGGCTCTGCATCCATGGTTTCCTTTGCATCCCTCAAGTGTGCTCCTCAAAGGCAATCACTTTACAAGGAAAGGCATACTTAGTCTTTATCATGTCTTCTCACTGATGAAGAATATGGGCTGTTCGTGGGAGTTCATGGGACATAGTATTCCCTCTCAGACCCTGTCTGTTCTTCTCTGGCTGGATGGAGAAAACAAGTTTCCATCAGGCATCATCAATGGACATCCCACGTCCACTTCAGCCGTGTCTGAAGATTGGAGCAGTTAGGTTTTAATTTTAGTTGAGTAATATTGCCACTAGACATTTCCAGGTAATACCGAACTTTGCTTTGTGTTGTACCAAAAAGTGAACTCTGCTGAAGAAGCCACTATGAGATAGGTCTTGAATACTGGAAGAAAGAATTGGGACCAGAGTTGTCACTTTCCTAGCAAAGTCATGAGTATAGTAGCGTTCCAAATAAAGTGGAGAAGTCTCCTTTATTTATTTACCTACTTTATTTATCTACCCTGGTATAAATTTGGACTACAAAAGGTTTAACTTTAACACTGACTCCTTCCTGACCTTCATAACTCATGATGATGAGCTCAGAATTAATCCAGAGAGCTGACATTGACTTGACGTGCTCTGCCAGTACTTGCTATTGATCCCCAAAGCAACTGGAAATGACTGTACTCAGCAGAAGCTTATACAAACTCCTAACAACTTGGATGTTTTCCCCTGCCTATGCTAATCCTGAGCTACAGTGTTGACACCAGTTATTTAATTCATTATCACAAGATACTACTGTAGTGTTAATAGAGATTACCATGAGGTTAACATTGCAACCAGAGGAGCTACGGTGCAATAGATGCCGCTTAATTACTGCTGAATGTTAAGTAGTAACACTGAGCAGTGTATTACAAAGAACTGAAAGCAAAGCTTATTGAGCTTTCCTTTAGTGGAGGGTTTATTTGGGTTTTTTTATCCTTAGGTCATGGAAATAATAATACTTTTTTCCAAATAAATTATTCCAAGAGATTGCTGTTATTTATATCAAAAGTATTGTTTTTCCTGTAGAGAATTTAGTAGCAAATCCACATGATTTCAGTTGATTGTAAGGTGATATCAGAAGGTTTCAGGAAGCACTGCCCTTTCTGTTATGACCCGCTGACCGGGTGGACCATCATGTATGGCCAGACCCCAAAGAGGAGGTGGAAAGGGGCTGCGGTCTTGAGGGATCGTTCTGTGTGCTTCAGGGGCGGCTTCTGTAACGCGAGGTACAGGTAGTAAGGGAGATGACAGGGAGGCCTCTTTACTTTTGCTAGAGGAGTTTCGATTCCACACTTGCTTATGCCATTTCATGGCTGCCCAGACATGATGCTCAAATCTGAGCATCGGCTTGATTTAAATAGAAGTGAGATTTAATAGATTTAAATAGAGTCTCAGAAGAGAAGTGAATTCAGTTCCTCATATGCATTTGCTTTTGACAATTCACGATCCTCATCTTAAAGTATCTAAAACTGAAGTTTTTCTGCACGGGCTGACCTGAGAAGGATAGGCTGGAGGGATCAGTGAAAAGCAGTACTTTCTTAATAAGCTTATTAGTATAGAAAAATAATGGCAAAGTGCTCCGCTTAGTGTGGAAATTTCAGGTTTGAAAGTTGGTCTATTCACTCGCTCTCTCAATATTTCTTACAGAAGTGGGATCCCTTCTCAAAGAGATCTTGCCTTCCAAAACTGTAAATTTGTTTGCAGCAGGTGATGCCCACAAATGGGTGGTGATGCTACTAAAGCAGAAGCAAAATCGTTAAACATCAGTACAAGGACAATGCAGAAAAAGTGGAAGATTGAAGCAAACAAGAGATTGAAGTAACAAGTGGAAACACAGGAAGGAAGGAGAGCAGTTTCAAAAAAAGGGACAAGGGAGGAAAATTGAATTGAAATTTTTTTCTGAATTCTGCTGCTGCTGAGGACATAGCTATATCAGTGGCAGCGTATGGTAATTGGCATACACTGGTATTTCGAGAGAGTCATATATGCTCACAAAGTATATAAGTTTTATGTCACAGGGACCAGTTTGGGGCAAGGCTATAGAGCTGGGAACACAAAATGACAAGTTATCCCAGTTTCTGCTTATTAAGGCGGACATGAGAACACAACCACCTAAAGCATCCAGAGTGTCTTCGGTTCCACCCGTCCATCAGAAAGCATTCACCACCCATAGACCAAACACAGCTTTTTGCAGGTACAATCTGAAATTGTGATGGATATGACAGAGCATCTTCCTTACTATGCAGCTTATCCCTCTGCCTGCATTACATAGATTATTAGGTAATATTGTCATCATTATATGCATTTCCTCTGTGGCAGCAATTAAGTGAACTAAGCTACTACAGACATCTGTGCTGATCTCTAAATATGGCTCACAAGGCGAAGAAGTGTACCCTTAGCATGCCAGTTCTGGTAGAAGATAGATCTGGCTTACAAACAGCAAGAGCCTGATACAAATGCAATATGACCAAACAGGCTGAGGCCAGGTTAATTTATTTTAGAGCTGCATACAGCTTTCATAGCAGACTTTAAATCACGGAAGACTCACTTGGTTTACGATTTAGACACACACTTTTAGTTCAGCTAGACGCAGGAGAACTGAAGCAAGCTTTATGGCCTTAAATCAAACTTTATGGCGTATGACAGAGTTTGAACAAAAACTTGGCAGCTGTGAGTTTTGCTTTGAATTTGATATCTGTTTGAACTTGAAATTGGATGCAAACCTCAGAGGACAGAAGCTCCTGCAGACTAAAACCTAAGTGGTTTGCAGGAATCCCTGAGATGCGAAACTTCTGAGAATCACAAACCTCTTCATTTTCTTTGTTATTTTATTGCTGTTTTTCTTCTGTCTCATTTGAGACCATCTGTAGTCCCCTGAAGAGTTTTGGCTGAGCAAGGTCTTTCAGGATTGACTCTTAAGATCATCCCAGATTTGCAAAATGTCTCTTACATCAGCTATACTTTTGGCAAAGGGAAGAACATCTTCAGTAATGTAATAAATGTTGAAAAGTCTCCCATCTGATTATTTCTCCATGTTTCAGTTCCTATCTCTGGTTTCTGTGGTCAAAAAGCAGCATTTCAGCTGTTCCAAAACCTTCATGAAGACGCACCCTGTACATCAGTGAAACAGAGCATGTCCTGCAAAACAGTTTGGGGACGAAGATTCTCCTGATAGTAACCGACACCCTGTTAGGACTTGATCTTATGCCATAAAGTCAGTGAAGCTGAAGCCTCTGTACTGAGTAAGCAGGACCGGGTCACTTGATCCTACCCTGAACCCAGTTCACTTTTGCTTTGTTCCGTTTGTTGCGGTTTGCCCTATCTTTATGTTTCATTTGTATCAGACTGCACAAGGTTCAGGGAGCTCCTTATTTGGTTTTCTCTGGCGTTGCTAAGCTGCTCTGCGCTACCTCTACATCTGCCCAGGTTTCAGGAGAGCCTCCAGTTATGCAGCAAGGTAGCAGAATCCAGCAAATTCTGGGAGATGAAGAGTAACACCTAGAAAACATCTTAAATTAATTGGTAAAGATTTTCTTAACTTGCTTTCCAAAGTGAATGCAGGACTGTGTTGGTACAAAGCAACTGTTGATAAAAGCTGCACCAGATGTGACACTATAGACTTTTAAAATTGTCCTGGATGAATTATAATCTGCCTCAGTAATATTTCTAGGTGAATTTGAATGACATGCATCACGGAATATTCAGCTGGACTGCAGAGTGAGATGAGAGAATATTTTTACAGCTCCTAGTAATTAAATTGTAATTGTTGCAGCTGCTTGATAGACTGCATTATTTTATAAAGCGTCAAAGCATCATAAAATGAATGACAAGTGAAGGGAAAACTGTTTTGAGTGAGTCATAATGGCACTAGATACTCATCTTGTTCTGATAGTCCAATTATAAAGACTTGATGTTTTAATTGGTCTTCTAACCGTTTAGCCAGAGATGTCTTCAATTACTCAGTATGCCCTTACTGACACCAGTTATCCTGGTGCACAAAGCACATGAATGGCAACAACAGTTGCTTTTAGAACCAGAACTCAAGTCATTTATTTTTCTAACAAAACTGAACATCAGCCCCATATTCCTATTGCTGGAGAGTAGACAAGTGGCTTTACACTGTCAGATGGAAAAATAAAAATGTGGGATTCTACGCAAAATATTTCTTTGTCTCCCATCAGGCTTGGCATGGTTTGTTGGTATTATTGGCTGGAACTGCCACATGTAATCACTTTTTAATGAAGCACCATTATAGTAAGGCTCAAATTTACCAGGGGAGTGAAAATAACACACATGAAAGTATGCATGACATTCTCCTTGTGCTTTTCAGNAAATGTTTCCCTCTGCACTGAGACAAACTGCTTTTCTCTCAGGGCTGATTGATTGCCTCCTACTTCTTCCTTTTGAGCAGCAGGATACTACATTGCACCCCACTTTCATGATGTTCTTTTACGTCTGTTCTTAGTTCTAGGCTATATACAGAATTACAGAATACTCAGTCTGGCTTCAAGAGAATAAACAGAAATGCAATGTTAAACAACTACCCTGCACACATTGAAACCCTAATCAAAACCAAGAAGAGACTGGAATAACTGTTCCCTGCACACTTCCTGCACTGTGAGATTGGTGTTGCTCATTTTGGTTGTCATCTCACATTAATGCAATCCAGGCTGCCATTCCCCCAGGTGATGGGTCTTCCTTCCATAAGCTCTAAGAATTCCCTTTGCAGGGCTACTCACTCAGTCAAGAAACTGAGGCCTCTTGCAACCTCAGAATGACCATCTCTGATTTTCAGTTATTCCCTTACCTTAAATTGACTTTTCAGAGTGGAGTGCAACTTGAGAGAAGGTGGGAACCCAGGTTTCCAGGCTCCTAGCCCAATGCTCTGGTCACAAGTCAGTACCACTTAACCCTAAGGCTAATGACTGCAATGGGTGGAAGAAGATACAAAGAAAAGAGGTCTTATTAGTTATCTGCATTTTTCCAGTTATCAAACCTACAGGAGTACTTTTTGGTTTAACCTTGAGACAGTGCCTTAATTCTGTGACATATTTTTCTGCTTTTTCATTTCTTTAAAGGGCATATAACCATTACAAACTATTTGTTGAACTATTTTCCTGGGCTTGATATCGAGAAGAGGAATGTCTTTGGATTCACAGCACTGATGAAATCTGCGATGCAGGGCCGAACTGAATGCGTGAAAGCCTTGATGTTGGCAGGTATGCAAAGTACTTTGCTGCTTCTTTGTCATCATCTACCTGTAAATACTAGACAGTCACACGCAAACACTAAGAAGAAAATTGGCTCTTGGGGTGTTTACTCTGAGGGGTGTGGTACAGCCTTCCCTGGAAACAGGTGCAGCTTTTGAATAAGTGATAGACAAGGCGGTGAAGCCACGTGCTGCAGGTGCAGGAGCTCTCAGTTTGCCTGTGGAAGCTCATGCACGATCTCTCCAAGAGCTCTCAGGGAGAGATTCATTGTCTCCAGGAGAATTCGGAGAGTGTGATCATCAAGATTTGTAGACAAGGAGTTAATGAATTTCATGACATAGCTGGGAAAGGCACACAGGTCTCTTTCTGCCAGCTCTGTGGGTGTGACGGTGCGAGGGTGTGTGATGGTGGTGGGACCATAGGCAGACCTCCACCTCTCACTCCAACTGTGGCAGGTCCTGGGGCAGGGAGTGGAGGGCTCTGGGGGCTCTGGCTCCTGTCAGGAGAGTTTGTTGTAGGGTTCATATCCCACAGGGGACATTGGTGGGAAATTTGGTGACATAGGGAATAACGTCTCTTTCTAACCCCTCTACAGATCTGAGTTGGGTCTCCAGGTTTACGGGCAACAGGGCACCGGCAGGTCTGTATCTGCTGCAGGGAGGGAGTCATGGTACAGGGAGTGAGCAGGTCCATCTCTGCCCACCTGCCTCTCTTCGCAACTGAGAACAGGAAATACGTTTCTTGCTGTTGGCTCTTGACCGTGGTTGAATTTCCGACCATATGCATTGCGAGGTGAAGGGGTCCTGGAGAGGAAACTCGGAAGGGCGAGAGGCATTGGGGCAACAGCCTCTACAGGAGCAGTCCCAGCACACAGCATCTTTTAGCCACAATGATGCATGTTTTTATTATATTAAGAAATTGGTATATAAATTATTAGCTAATAATTAAATAACTAGCATATATTAGTGTATATTCATGTATTACAGTTGCAGATATTTGACTCTAATCAAATATTATGGAAATTATAACAGATTGCATGTGAATGTTGTTACTGTCTAGACCAAGAATCCTACAGGTCCATTTCATTGAGAGAGATCTTGAATAATGAGTTTGTTTCAGTGATTTTGCTGTCATAGAAGTCTAACCCCTCATAATCTGAATATTTTAAATCGCAGGCATTTATCAAGCATAGTAATACTACTTTCATTTATTTTCATAATACCCAGTTTCTAGATGTTGATATGACACAGAAAATGTTTGGATGATGCGGTAACCGGCATGTTATTTTCTGCAAGGTTCTGTAGCCTCTTATACTGGAATCAAGGCTTTGGAATTGGATCATTCATTTTGGAGTTAAATTTTTATGAAACAAAATTGTAAAATGACTGTCAGAGCTAGAGTACTTCTAGACACAGATGCACTTTCTGGACTAACACATACTTCATGCAGATGCTGGTTGACAATTTTGCAGTGCCCGTTATGAATTACCACTTGAAATGAAACTTCAATCCCAAGACTTTATGACTTGTCAAATTGACCTTACAGTATCATGGCTTTCTATTATTATCACTGGAGATCTGATGGAAGCTTGTTCTTTCTGTTTTGGCCACTAGAAGCTATTTCACCACCTTTCCATCTTTGTAGGTACTCAGTCCTTGTTATTCTACTTCTTGTACAAAAAGTATCGATATCAAAATTCACTATGTGGTTGCTGCTTCTGGCATCTGAATAGCCACCTTCTCGTTTTCATGATTCATAAGAAAACAGAATACTGGGGAGAACAAACCTTTAGCCAGCCAGAAAATGGCTTTGTTGGCATCCACATGGAATTGACCTACAGAAAGTTGTATCAGCCTGTTTGTGCATCAGAGATAGTGAGGATACCAAAGATCATACATTGGCTAAAGAGGCGTAGGGTTAATACACTCTGAGTTTCTAAATTGCAGTTTATATACATGTTTTGGTGAGTATTTTGCAGGTCCTCACGGTTTCAGCTCAAAATAGGGGCGACAAAGAAAGTGTGGTAAATTGCCTGCACCCATTTTAATACCTGATTCTTTTTTAGCACTGTACAGCATGGTGAAATGGAGGGAGCTGCTCATTCAGAATGGATTTAGAAGTAGCTCGGGGCTTAAGGGATACTGAATGGCTGCTGACAATAACGTTCTAGTTTCCTGAAGATGAAAGAAATTGTTACTAAAAGATTTGGTGAAAAAATCAATTTTACAAATAAACCAGCAAAATTCTATGTTAAAACGTAAGAATGCATGGAAATGTAGGGGGAAAACACCCATAATCAGCTGTGGGTCTACTTGTATAGCTACAAAGCAGGTATGTGTCTTCAGAATACAGCCAGGAGGTTTTTAAACCCAGTATCTGTTTAGTGGCTTGAGTAAGACCTCTGTGGACTGGCACCAACTTACGGCAAAGCAGGAGGTCAGTAAAGGAAGATAACTCACCTGCCTAGCCACCTAAGCATGGATTTAACACAGTCAGATAGGGAAGAACGTGTGACAGATGGTTGGAGCTGGATTGTCAAAGTGACTGCTCTTTCCGAAATGTGATTTCCTGGAGGGTGGCCAAGGTCAATCACTACAAGATTAAGGTGCTCTGAGACACTTGGCGATAATGTTTGCTCTTTCAAAGTGAGTCTTTGGAACATGTGAATTTGCTATTTGCGAGCGCACAGCGAGTAAGGGGGGAACCCAGTCGCTCATCAGCAGTTTGTCACAGGCTGCCACGCTGCCAGGTCGGCGCCGCTGCCAGCGTTCAGCAAGCGAGCCAGCCTGAGTGGGAGCACAGAAACGCCGCTTGTAATTCACATGTCAAGCCCTGCTGTAATCTCCGGTGTAAACTCAGTGCTGCTTCAATAAAGTCGTTGGAGTGGCTGTGGATCTGGAGACTGGGCTTTAAATACTGCATATAAAACAGGTCGGTAACAGATGCCTGAGCTTTTTCACTCCCTGTCTTTAAATTCAGGATGTCAGTTTTGCATCTCAAGGGACATTAAACCTTCTTAATCAAATAGGTTATTGATATCCCAAAGGGGCATGCGTATTCAAACTAGGTGTGCTGAAAATGATCTTCAGGGCAACTTTCGTAGGAAAATCAAGGCAAGTGGCAAATGCAGTTTCCCTAAAAGAAAACTTGTAGGCTATACTTACGCTGAAATGACAATTAGTTCAATAAGACTGCTATCACATTTAAAAAGGGACATGACTATTCATGTCTCTTCCAGATGAGGCATTCTGCTGAATGACAAGTTTGTTCAGAAGTGTCTCCTGATTTGTACAGAAAATCAATACCATTATAGTAAATCACCCCGTAGAAGGGGTTTTGTGATACAAGGCACAAAGTCAGCTCTGTAGTATTGTTTTCTGAGAGAAAGTTTCTGAAACACCTGGGAATGCATCTGTCAGGGAGCAGCAGGAGTGGGCTTCTCCTCCGAGGGAGGTGAGCCAAGGGTGACAGCAAGGCACACAGAGGCACTAGCCTCATCAGCAAAGGCACTTCATGAAATGGAGCAGGGCTGGTGATAATAACCAGGGTCAGCCAGTACTGCACTGATTGCCAGGCAACTGTGCGATGACAAGGCAAGGCCATAGAGACAAGGTAGGTCTGAGGCCAAAACAAGAAATTAAGTCTGTGGGTCAGGGTCTGTATCAGCAAGGCACGTGGCCAGGCACAGGCATAGCTGCAACGTAGCTCAGGCAAGGACCAGGGCTGAGTGTCGGAGCTTCAATGCAGCCCCCAAGCAGAGGTGGGGAGCCCCCATGAGCGCTTTCTCACACAGCCCTTTTTGCACAAGTCTGATCCAAGGTCCCACAGCTGCACCATATCAGAGCTGGCATGTCTTTTTCTTGAAGATAATGGTCAGCAGCTCTCTCTACCTCTTGCTTGTTTACAAGCAGAGCATACTGTTCATTAAAATTTATATTTGGAGACAATTCCTTTAACAGTGCTTCCTTCGTCAAACCCTGCGGCCTGTGAGATCTTCAGTCCACAGGTAATGAACTCTTGGATTTGATTAAATCTTCCTCTTCTTTTCACTGTCCCTGTGCTTTCTCTCTGAGTGATCGTTTCTGCAAAATTCACTTAAACTACACTTAAACTGAGATCAGCTCTTTTGCTTAGGGTGTCTCCATCCACATTCACTCTTGATCTGTGTCTCTAGCATCCTCTTCTTAGGTTTTTTTTTCAGAGACTTAGGAATCAACTGGTACTTAATAGAGTTAAAACTGAGCTTTTGATCACTTTCCCCATGCTCTCCTTTGTCTTCTGTTTTTCTGTAATGACAAAACATCCTTTGTGGGGAAGGTTATACTGAGCCATTGCAAACTGGTTCCTGGTTACCTTTCCTTATATCTAGTCCCCCTTATGCTAGTTTGAAATGCTGTCACCCAGATAATCCACTCTGAATAAAATAATTTATCATGATGTTTCTCTGGCCTTTTCCTCAGGCTTCGGTCTCTGGACATCTCCCTCTTCCAAAGCAATGGGACAGAATGTCTTTTCTTTTGTGGCAAGATCTGTGTAGGTCAGTTTTGTGTTGGTTGTTTGAAAACGGTGCTTCAGCTGATAGAGGAGCCCTTCAAGAAGTCAAATGTTGTAGGCCATTCATATCCCAGCTTGAAACTCTATCAAGAAACCCAGAAATTATCTAAGGGCCAGTAATACATGTAAACCACAACTGAATATTAAAGAGCTCAGTTATGTTGAAAGCAGCTGGGCAAAAGGCCTGTACCTGTCCCAGGGAATGTGCTGCCCATCTGCTGAACAAAGTCAACGTTCTAGAGCATGCAAAGCTCCGCCTGAGATCAGTCGAAGTTTAAAGGCAGAATACAAAACAAAGGATTTGCAGCTCAAGTACGTGACTGCCTGAAACCAGAGAGTATTCACTCATACTCATTCTCCTATCGATGTAATTCATTCACCCACATACCCACCAAGATGTGTGTGCCCAGGTTGTATGTCCAGGATCACTTGGGTGCAATGCAGAGACCATGATGCTGCTGTCAAGTCCTCATCGTGTCTCTCAGATTCTTTCTGGCTGGCAATAGCAAGCTAGTTTTCGGACAGATCTTCTGTGCCCTTTAGCAGCCACGAGCTGTAACGTGTTGGTCCTTTGTGACAGAGTCTTGCTGACTTCAGCTTCCAAAAACACTTGTTGCTGCTCATTGTTCTGCAGCAATTCTTCCAAAGGTGCTGTCTGTATTGAGCTTCCTTACAGAGCTCTTCTGTGTGAACAGAACTAGGCACATGACACCCTCGTTGACAAATGCCCACGCTCCACCCTAACACCAGGACTGAGAGGACTTCCCTGCGATTTTCTGGTTGCCAGAGAATGTGGCAGCATCGAATATAGTACTACAGAAGGTGTAAAGGATACAGTAGAGCAGACTAGGATGCTTGCTCCTCCTGTTACTCCTGTGTTCCTCTCTTCAGGCAGCCAGGTGCCCTGGAGAAGAAGTAGTAACCCCCCTCAAAAGCAAAAGAGTGAAGAACAAGAGCAGGAGCCCATGTGAAGGGGCTTATAGGAACATGGAGAGATCAGAAGGAAGGCAGAGCTGAAAAAGGACACAGAAAATTATGAGAAGAAAGAATGGTGATGGGTACAGATACCAGAATTGGATGGATAAAGATCATAATTTGGGAATGGGGGGAGCACAGGTCGAAAGATAATATCCACTAGAAATCATTTCCTTCCAGGACCTAAAACTGTACTTCAAATGCCTAAGCCTATGCTGTCTAGCATTGTGTCCCAGTCGCCTCTTATGGCTGGTCCACTTGGGGATAATAGCATGTTTTTGCTAACAAGTACTGTCCTCAGGGGGGTGATCTAAGGTGGATGAGAGCGGCTCTTCTGGGCTCAGACTGAAGGTCCATCTCACCCATTATCCAGTCTCTGACATGTATGGAAACTTTCCTTATATTTGATCACCCTTCTCACCGTCCTTTCAACTTTCCCTAACGCTACAGTGTCCTTTCAGAGATAAGAGAACCTGAATTATATACCTGGTGTTTTCTTTGTTTTTCTCCTTTTTTTACTCTTTTTTTTTCTCTACTTTTTAATGCTTTCCTAGAAATTCCTTGTATATTATTTGCTATTTTGGCCCCTCGTGAGCACTGAAATTATATTTTCATGGAACTTGTGATCATTAGTCTAAGATCTCTCTTCTGAGTGGCAGCGATCAGTGCAAAGTCCATTATTCTGTGTGGGAAGGATTTTTGTGTGCAGAATTGTTTCTTTCCGTAGTCATCACTCTTTTCTTACAAGCCTGATTGAATGGATTTTAAAATGGCAGGCAACATTCAGTGCAGTTGAAACTCATTATGTCATTCTTTGCATTGTTTTAAGAGAATTTCTTATATACAGCCTTTATTTTTTCTTACTTGTTTTAAACAAATCAAGAGTTCAGAAAGTCAGGAACCATGATGCATGTTCATTTTAACACAAATATTGGAGTGTGTCGTGTGTGACATTTTCTTGCAGGCATCTGCCTGATTCAATTCTGATCATAGCAACAAAAGTGAGGGCAGTTTCATTCATTAACACCAATTTTTTTTCTTTTCTTCGAGGGGCAAATGTTCACATGACTGACCCAAGCCGTCGACTGACTTCATGGGAATGGGCTTGTTACACAGGAAGGTCAGAATCTGCCTTCATCATGCAAAAGCTGATGGACAGGCCATGCCCGGAACAGTTTTGTGATCAATATAAACCAGAATGGCCAAAGATGAAGGAACTTCTTGCCAAGGCTGCAGAGCCAAAAAGCTGTTTGCAGAGGATTTCTGACTGCCTGAGGGCAGCTGTCTCATTCCAGTCTTTCTATGGCCCAGAAGAAGACGGGGTCCTTGACCACATGGTGAAGGTGACAACAAGCTTGAGTAGTCCTTTCATTGCTCTGTCATGCCGGACTGTGTGCCCAGGCAGCCCGCCTTCTGTGGGGAAACGCAGGCTGGCTGTGCAAGAAATCCTTAGGAAGCAGAGAGCCGAGGAGATCCGATCTCAGGACAAAGACCACTTTAGCAGCTACGAGAAGCTATTTCAGAACTCCAAAGTCACGCTGATCCCCAAGAAGAAGGACCGGCGAGCCAGCCTGCAGCCCGTCAGCCTTGCAGTCTCTCAAGTGAACACGGTAGCCACTAGGAAAGCAAGCCTCCTGCCGCTCCACCTGCTCAGACGGAGCAGCGTCAGGCCAGGATTTGTCATCCCCAAAGTCCGTGTCAGCAAGGCTCCTCCGCCCACCTTCCAGCCAGAAAAGGTGAGAAGGAGCAGCAGTGCAAAGGACGACCCCTATTTGCAGATTCCCAAATGGAGATACAAGGAGCTAAAAGAGGAGCGGAAGAAGGCAGAGGAACAGGAGAAGAAAAAAGCAGCAGAGGCTCAAAGGCAGAGGCAGGTGTCTCCTGCCAGATGCAGGACCTGACTTAAAGGCAGTTGCTTAGAAGGTTTTAGAGCCGTTGGTCTTGTTATCTGAGCAAGATGACAGACTGCATGCCTTCGTGCATGCCCACTGCTCACAGAGTTGGAATGCTGAATAATGGCCTTTAAGGTCCAGAAACAGGGCAAGGGCTATGCCACAGTGCGTCTGATGGTGGAGAGTGAAGGTGTTTTGAGGTGGAACACTTACTAAGTTTACCTGACTGCTGCTGATAGGAAGTTTTAAGTGGTGCAGTCTTTTTGCGGTTTCCTTTTTCCCCAGTTCCAGGTGAATGACTGAGAAACAGCTTGAAAAACAACATGTGTGTGAAAGGGTCGTATTCTGTGTTTGTTCATTGTGTAACGGACAAAACTAAGGAGTTGTGCTTTTGACACTAGACATTCCTCCCTCTCCTTGCTTAGGTAGACGTATTGCAAGGTTTTAGAGTAATAATGAAAATTTTAAAATATACCACAGTGTTGGGGGGCAGTGAAAATCCAGGTCTACAATTGTTTTGAATATACTAAGCACTTTATTTTAATTCCAGTAATCAAAGTTTAAGACAGGATAGTATTAAACTGTACAGCTCTATACAGTCTGTATGGATGCAGTTCTTAATGCTGTTGTTTGTTTTGTTGAATATACAAAGGGCTGCATATGAAATATTTCTGTAGTTGAGGTATTTGCATCCTCTGCAGGTATAAATCAGGGGCAGGGATTGATTTCTTTGGAGCAACAGAGAAGCTGAGCTAATTTTTGAATGCCACCATCACCTAAGATTTGCCTCCCCCATTAAGTTTCCTTGTATCTGCTACCTGTTGTCTCCTCTTTAGTCTCAGGGAATTTTTTGTCATTGCATTTATCTGTGAAATAAGGGAGATGGTGAGCCACAGGTGGGCTTTTTTTCAGGTTGATATTTAAGTTCCTATTAAAAAACCCACCAGGTTTATTGTGAGCCTTTCCATATTATAGCAAGAACAGGAACATTCCAGAAGTTCAAGCAATTTTCCCAGGTATCAAGTCCAGCCATATGCTATGAACATCCAGTCAGAGATGGAGTATCAGGCAGCTTGGCCACTAACGTTTGGAGACCGTGGCCAGATGTCATTGGGAGCTTTGCCAGTATGCCTCTGGGTGCCTGGAGAGGGCAGTACCTCACCCCTCTGTCTCAACACTGGGAGAAAACCTTCCCTAGTACATGAGTACATCTCAAAGTGGCAGTTCCCACAGGTTGCTGCAGGTTCGTGTGGTCCACGTTAAGGCTTCATTTGGTTTTATCAGCAGTCAGTCTGAATGGCATGCCAAACCCTGGCAAATTCCAGTAAGAAGGGCTGTAAACCTGCTTCTTGCTGAAGAAAGACCACATTCATAAAAGCAGAGGTCAAACACAAACAGCAAGTCTTATAGCACGTGCTCAGGCTGTGTTTTTGCTCAGGCTTTGCTCCCATTTGAAATGAAATGTGCTGTGGCGTGTCCTCCTGACGGTGTTGCTCTGCTGGAGCAGAACCAGGCAGACCCCAGCTGCCGCTGTCACCAGCGCTCCCTTCAATTACAGAGGGGGAAAACTTTTCCATCCTTTACTCCCACAGCACAAAGGCTGGCCATGGTCTCACTGAACTTGTAATGAAACTGTGCGTGTCATGGGAGAAATAAATTCAGTTGATTGAAAACTAGCGCCTAGATTGGTATTGCTAGCTAGCGTCTGCGGGGTCAGGGCTTGACAGAGGTTATGGCAGACATGTGAAACAAGGATTTTTCCACACAGCCTGTTCTTTTTACCTCTTGCTGGAGTAGCTGTGCTGGCTAGACTGCATTGCCAGGTAGCTTCCCAGGTCAGAGTTGGAGGAATATGCACCCTGCTAATAAACCTCCCCAGCCCTGTGAATATAAAGAGGATTTTAGTCTGCAAGTGCATCAGTGCTGTGCAATTCATAGGCACCAATTTTGTAATGGATTTGGTGCGACCAGAATATAAGCTGAACTCATTTCTTTGAAGAGTAAGAAGACAATCTTTTAGCTGTTTGTGGCAAAGATACCAGGAAGGATTTTGAATTGGAACACTGGATTGAATGGTTTAACTATTAATTTTTACTACCAGCCAAGCATACTGAAGATTTAGCATTCAGATTCAGTAGCTGAAAAGCAACGTGTGCTGCAGGTGAAGACTTGAATTTGCACTCTCTGTATCGCTTGCAGGAGACATACAATTGACAGGTGCTCTCAGGGATTAACGTACAGTATATTAGAATTAGGGGCTCAAAATGAAGCCTGTTTTATAAACCCTTGTACTTTACTGTGTATATGTGTATAAATATGTGGTATTTCCATTAAAAGAGGCACAAGCTGTTGAACTTACTTGGCAACTTTATTCTTCAGAGCAGTTTGGGGATGCCGCTTTTCACTTTTCAGCAGATAAAAAAGCCCACCCACTTTCACCAATGGACTAATCAGCACCATCTGAAAGCAGTTTGGTTTCCCTGGAAGGAGCTATTGTGGGTTAGCTTCTACTCCTTGTGAATTTTGCCCTACAAGTAAAAGAAAACCACTACATTTGCCCTAACATCAGGCTTTGGCTGGCCATCTCAGTGGAGAGAGAAGCCATTGCTTCAATGACCCGCAGCCACATTGCTCTGCTGCAAGCAGGCAGTCCCCCGGCATCCTTACGGACAGTGTGGCTCGATTTTGTGCATCTGTGTAAAACTTTGCACTTGCTAGGTTGGGAAGTGCAGGCACAGGTCTCTGTCTCCTCATTGCCTTCCTCCCCTGCTGCCTCACTGCCCCCCCGGCCGTCTTACTCCTCCTCTTCATCACTGTCCTCACCCAAAGTACTGCACCTCTCACTTGCTGTTTTAATTGTCTGAAGCATCTGAAGGTTGCAGTGAGCAAAGCTCCCACAAAACATGCTTCTGGAAACCTGTGGCAAATGGACCGTAGCAGGGGAGAACACATCCTGCCTCTTCTCCAGCCGTCTGTCCCCCTTGAGCTGCTGCCGCCGAGGAGGATTTGATCTCTGTTGGATTTCAGCATAAATAGAGTGGTTTGGTTTGTGTTTTGTTGTTTTTTGTTTTTTCCAAGAGCCCCGTAACTATGAAATGCCAAGCGATACCAGCTGTACTTCAGATTGCTCCTGGTTGCTCCCGCAGGACTGTTTGTCTCCTAAGAAAGGCACGCGAGCCCTTGGCAGCACCTCCTGGCAGCTGGAGCCCCTGAGGGAACGTGGAGGCGCTGCTGCAGGAGGATGCTCCGCTCCCACAGAAGGGCAGGGGACACTGATCCCCAGGGCAGAGGAAGGTTTTCTACCTGCCTTCAGGGCCAGGCTGCAGTCTGGCACGTTAGTGGCATCGATGCTCCTGAGCGTTGTGAGTGAACCTGCAGCACGGGCTGTGCCTGCCTTCACGGCCACTGCTTGTCTCGGTACACTGCGAGCTTTGGTGTGACAGCCAGCCTCTCACCGTCTGATGCTCACTCGCCTGGAAGCACCCAGCCCGGTGGGCTGACTGACTTCTGCAGTAAGCAACAGGGATTTAATATAATGACAGTGGAAAGTGATATCCCAAGTGCTTACCGACGTTCTCTAAAATGATACTGTGCTCTCGTCTCTGGAGAGGAATGGTGTCGCAAGGAAGAGACCACCGACCCCATAAAAGGTTTTTCAGGTGGGAACACAGAATCACATGTAATTGCCTCCTCAT
This sequence comes from Pelecanoides urinatrix, assembly GCA_013400755.1. NCBI lineage: Eukaryota > Metazoa > Chordata > Aves > Procellariiformes > Procellariidae > Pelecanoides > Pelecanoides urinatrix. The sequence continues at coordinate 337,158 of VZTQ01005264.1, forward strand.
GTCACTATGTGTTATTCATTTGGGTTTTTTACGCCAATGAAAACTGTTCCTTAAGCCTTGACAAAAATCCTCACTGAGCCTCTTCATTGACTGCCTTTTCTTGTAGTCCTGAATGCTCGTGCTGTCCTGCTAAGGGACAGATATTTGAGCAGTTGGTAAAAAAACACTTTGAATAGAAAAATGGCATACAGATATGCAACATTCTTTGAGGGTATTTCTTTTTTAAACATCTGCATTTCAGCAGGAAACTTCCAAAAGCTGTGACTGAAATTAGGACCAAGTATGCCAATTTGCAGATGGTCTGAACTGAAGACTTTTCTCTTTTTCTGTAATTCATGCGATGCAGCCTGGTTTTGCTAGGTCTGCTCACTGTGCCTCACAACTTAACACTCCACAGTTTGGTCAGATTCCAGGAGGCTGCAAGCGGGGAACAAGCAGGAAAGGGCAGTCACGTCCCTCTCTCATTCCTGCTTGTCCGCAGCAAACCTGGCATTTTGCTACCAATTTAATGAGCTAAACGAAATTGCTGGAGCCAGTGCAGGGGAGCAGGGAAAGGAAGGGGCGAGACGGTCTCATTCAGAGCCCGCGAGCTGCCAGGAGGCTCAGCCAGTGCTCCAGGCTGTGCCCAAAGCGGCGAGGAAGAGCTCCCCGGCACAGGTTAGGCAGCTCCAGAAAACATCTAGCTGTGTGGCACATATACCCTCTTACAGGTATTCGTGTCTCTTCAGAGCCCCAAGGAAAGGTGCTTGGACTGGTTTGCAGATGTTCAGGAAAATTACAGCCCCCCGCCCCCTCCTTTGAGCCCTCTTCGGAAAGATTAAACGAGCACCAGCAACATTGCTGCTCAGCGACTTCAGCCATAAAGTAGAGCAGAAAGATTTGGACAGAATGGGAATTATCCTCCATTTTTCTTCCTTCATCACAGGTAGAATTACAAACACATATGGTCATTTGGTTCATTTAAAGAGCTTCTTCATTACTTAGATAATTACTCACCCAGAGAGTGTATTCAGCAGAGAGAGCAGCTGAGCAGCCAGCCCGCCATCTTCTCGAGGCAAGCCAAAATTGGACTGACAGTTTGACAGACTCTGCGTATGGTAAATTTTGCAACTAAATCTTTGAATTCCAAGTCACTGAAAACTGCTAAACTAACGTTATCAGGGATAACAGAGGGCAGAGATAATCCACGGAAGAGTGGACAAGAGGTAATGGAGGCAGTGAGGAAGAAAGAAAAATACATAGATATCTATGGTGTGTCTCTGATTTAAAACAAGATTGCCTTTTTGACCCAAATCTTTCTGACTATTGTGTAGACAAGAGCAGCCATAAAGGCTTGCTCTGGTCTGCTAAGGAATATATTATTCAAGAAGAAAGTGATTCAATGTGAGCCTCCTTCAGTGTCTCCTCAGTTTCCTAGCATTCTATTTTGAAGATATTTACTCAGCAATGACTTTGGACAGAGTTGTAAAAGATTTGATCTGAAGTTGGGGAATATGCCTCCGACAGCATCTTGAAAATAAGAAAGCAGGCTGGGTGTCCCCACCAGGGACGCTCTCTAGGCTGTAGAGCATCCTGTCTACCAACACGTTATGCGTTAAGACAAGTACAAAAATCAAACAATAGCCAATAACAAGCAACATCACTTAGATCCTTCCCTGTGTACCAGTGCTAAATATGTTCAAGGCACCCAGGCCTGCCCTTTGGAGAAATAATGCTGGCTGGAGGAGCTGGAGACCAGAGGCAGCCTGCAGAGCAGTGGGAGGCTGGCTGTAGGATGCACACAGATCCAACAGTGAAACCCTGCAATCAGCTCATTCAGAATAGGAGATGTCAAGCAATTGATGTCAGTATGGACATATTCCTTAAGTGAATCCAAGATTGCTCCTCTGTGTTAATCAGGAGGCGAAAAGGTCATTTCTAAGGTGGTAAACCACAGCTTCAAATACGCTGTGAGGCAAAGGCTTCCTCGTCTCCAAACCTCGGAAATAAAACTTTTCAGCTGCATAACGAACTCACACAGGGATAGTCCTGTATCAGCTCAGTTCTGCTGGATCTCCCCTGGGAGCTGCAAATGTTGTCTATCTGATGATCCTGGGGACACTCTTTCTCTAGGATCTCCCCCAACCCAAATGAAAAAAAAGAAGAGAAAAAGAAGTGCTCATCATCCCCAGGTACCATTCCTCTCACAGCACCTTCTCTGCTTGCAGAAGGACAAGGGGGGATTATTTCCAGGGAAAGCAGGTTTGGAAAGTCCACCAAGGAATAGGACAGGGAAATTGTATTCAGAGATGTAGTGTTTGAAGTGTTTCTGACCAAGCTCTTGAGTCATCCAAGTAAGCAAAAAATGTGATATTCACAGATACCTCCAAAGGTATTGCTGGCTGTCACATTATTACAAAGGAGGCCTGGAGAATGTCTTATGGCACATGAGACGGGACAACTCGCCTTGCTTCTGCCTGGAGAATTCCTGTGTACAGCTAAATACGGCATTTAAGGAAAACCTCATAAACTCTGGACCCTTTTTGCTTTGGCTGCAGAGCTGCTGACCACTGAGAAGCACAAATGACGTCAGCCAGAGCCATGCTTAGACCACGGTGTGTTTTATAATGCTAAATACACTGAATAAGGACATCACAAACTTGGCAAACTGGATGCCCTAGCTATAAAATACCTATATAATTAAGTTATATTAATTATATACGATATTAAATTAAACCATACCTATAAAACTACCTATTGGTAACATGGTAATACGTATGTGTCATTCATATATAAAGTAATAGGTGCTATATATATATACAACCTATATATATTCATATATGTTTAGAAATTTATAAAATATATACATATAAAAGGCCTCTCACCTGCCAGTGATGATGTGAAGCACTCAAATATGTTAATGATGACCCACTCTAAGAAGGCTAGCATTAAGTAATTGTTCTGTAAGAGGAACAAATCATTCAGGGTATAATATGGAAGCTACAAAGAGAAAACAGACCAGCTGCCTTTTCACTGAACACTGTGGAGCGCTTGTGTGGAAGGAGGCAGGGGATTCTGTGAAAAATCATACTTCATCGGGTAATTAAAGTTATTATGCATATTAATTTTGCCTAGTCAGGTTTAAATTCGGCACTTCTCTCGGCACATTTGAATTTACAATGTTTATGGCCATAAAACTGTGCAGAGGTTTGTGGATAATTACTGGGCCAAATGCTGCTGTTTCAGTCCACTCTCGGGAAAACAGAAGAGGTTGGGGAAATGGGTTCAGGTGGTTCCTTTTCCCCTTCCCATCCTAGCTGCTTCCCACATGAATGATAGTTCACTACTTTGCAGAAGCCCTTCCTCCGCAACAAATAAAAAATAAACAGAAACCCTCAAGAGGCAGATGTGCAAAATCCATGCTAGCAGGCGCCATCCTGGATGCATTCAGAGACTTCTCATAAGGCACTGATCAAACACTGAGCCCTTGTAAATGAGGATAAAGAAAGGGGCACAGGAACTGCTCGAGCATCTCTGTGTGTCTGCACAGTATTTTTACTTTTGGTGCAGAAGTAACCGAAATCTGCTCAGGGCAATGTTAACCACCAAAGGCGCTTTCTGGGTCTCTATAGGCAGCTTTCTACTGCCAAAGGTGATACAATATTTACTTTCCAACCACATGTGGCAGCAGGAGCTAAGGTTTCCTCATGCTTGCTGCCATTGTACTGAAGCCGGCTTCTTACAGTAGCCAGTAGCGTAGGCTGCCTTATTGTGTGACAGTGTTAATAAAACAATAAGCAATGCCGCTAAGTAATGGCCCCACCAAAAGTTCTGTTCCAAAACAAGCATTTCAGAAGAATATACAAATGTAGTTGTATTGAAAGCAGACATGCTGTATTATCAGCTTGGCTGCTTTCCCAGGGAAGTGCAGTGGAATAGTTGTCACTCAGGATTTACCCAGTTTCCGTGCAAGGGATATGTGGTCTTTGACCACCTGGCATCCTTTTCCAAAAGCTGCAGTCACAGCCTCCTGAAGTGTATCATTATAAGTGAAATAAAACAACATTTGTTTGGTGAGCAATAGAGCTGAACAGATCAGTCATATTAAAGTTATTTTGCTTTGATTTGCTCTCGAAAATTTGTTTAGCAAACTCAAATTCGACTAACGTGCTCAGTTAAAAAAAATACTTTGTGGATGTTTAACACGATCACTTTTTCACTTGTGGTTTGTGAAAACTGTGGCTTTTATTCTTCTTATGATTGACTGTATTAGCCATTTTTTTTATGTTCATGTGCAAAATGAGCAGTGTTTGCCTGTGGTTTCCCAGCTACTACGAGGCAGCCTTCTGCAAGAGCCTTTTTAGGCTTATGTAAGGTTTTCTGCACCAGCACTCCTGAGAGTCTGCAACTGCTCTTTGCCAGAAGAAACTCCGACGGCTACCGAGCCACAAGAACCAGGCTTTGTTGTGTGACAGAGGTCGTCTCATTCACGGTGACTGATGGGCACTGGTTTTGGAAGTAAGCTCAAACTGGGTTCTCCACGTTATTGGGTAATCACTTGCCCAACAACTTGCCCATTTATGAACATAAAATAGCCTGTACTGTCTTAGGATTTCCATGACTGACTAAGCTATTGTGTTCAGAGAAAGCCAAGGATAAAGTGCTAGACTTAAACTGCATGTCAGCTGTCCAAAGAAGAAATAACCAGGTATCATGGGGAGGTCTTGGCTGTATTTAAAAAAAAACCCAAAAATAAAAGAACAGTTGAACTGGTTTAACTGAAAAGTTAAGCTGAACAAATGTGCACAGACTCTCTTGGATTGGTTTTAATCAGGCTAATGTTCACTTGACTTAATGAATCAGAACAAGCTTGAGATTTAAGTGATATAATAATTCATCTGAAATCGGAGTTTCCACCCAGAGAGTTGTGGCAGCTTAACTAAATAGTTTTCCGTGGGGAGTGCTGCCACTGGGCAGAGGGCCGTGTGCTTGACCTGCGGGAAGGCTCTGCCCTGAGCTCTCTGCCGACCCATTCTGGTTTCCTTGCAGCTTTCATTTTTCCAACAGGACGGTAAGGTACTTGTTTCTCTTCTACAGTTTGTCATTGATGAGCTCTCTCATACACAGCAGAATCAGCGGCACCTCCTGGAGCAGTTCAGTGCCTCTTGCTCACCTTTGGCTAATTACCAGTCTCACTTTCATTAATGTGGCTTGCAACTGCCGGAGACCCTTCCCCTCGCACAGTCCCCGGCACCATGCTGCAGCTTTGCTCTGTCGTATGGATTTGGGAAACTTTAAACCCCTGCATGCAGCGCTGGGTAAGAACCGTCACCATCCTCTGCAGAGAACTGCTCTTTCCATCAAGTAAAACACTGGCTTAATCTTTAATTCAAGGCTGTCTTTTGAGGATCACAGCCCCAGCTCAGGAACAAAGTGAGCCTGACAACACTCGGAGGCAGAAGATGAAATATTAATCCATGCTTCCATGACATCTAGGATGGATTATAGTAATTCCCTGTCTGTAGGTCTTCCCAAGGCCACCTCCTACAAAACACAGCTTGTCCAGAAGCCAACCGTGGGATTTAACCATGTACTGCAGACAAAGAGCCCACCTCCCAGACACTAAGCTTGGCGCTTGCTTGGAGACCTCTATTCCTCCTTTATCTCCAGGTATGCTCTTCAATTGCCAGGTGTAGAGCACCATGAAAACAGTAGCTATTTTTAGTCACTAAAAAAAGTGTCAGCTTCAGAATGTGTCTACCTATACAAGAAAGAAAAAACCGCACAAAATCTATGAACATGGTAGGCAAAATCTACAAACATGGTAGACAATCTCTGGCTCTTTCCCTCCTAAGCATCATCCCAGGACAAGGACGTGTGCTATATTATTGGTTGTCCTTCTTCTTTTAGGAATTGAGTGGCATTTCCTCAGGGCAAGAATTAGTTAAATTGAAAAAGCAACAAAATGAGGCCGTTGTGAAGAGCTGAGTGTTGTACACCAGTCAGTGAGGATATGACCAAAGTAAAGAGAATATGAGGTTGGATGAGAGAAAGGAAACCACCACCACAGGGGGATATGGCTGGAGAAAGCACCAAGGGAAGAAAACAGATTAAAGCCAACATCACCATCCGGGTATTTCCAGAAGCATCAAAGCTGCAGCTGTTCCTGTCTTGACACATGCTGGATTGAGTGCAGGGCTTGTTCCAGCCAGACTTGCTTGTCCCCTCTGTGCCTCAGTTTCCCCATGAATTAACCAGAAATATTTTCCTAAATCCCAAGTTAACTCATAAGGGCAGCTCTTGGTTATCAGGTAATGAGAGAAAAGGATGGGTGGGAAAACCCATAGAAATAAAACCACATAATGAAAACTATGTCAATCAAGCAAACAGAGCACATGTCATCTATTGGCTTTGGAAGACCATGCAACATTCTTTACTGATGGTGGAGGCAGTTTCGACAGCAGAGGCCAGAGTGGAGCCTGGGATGATCCCAATGGTAGTCTGCAAGGGTCAAATGATGGTGAGCTCAGACACATCCAGAACGTAGATCATCTGCTGCTCACGGCTGGGAGGTGGCCGAACCCGTACAGCTTCTGAAGCCAAAGAAGTGCGAGAGTGCTCATGCATTCCCCACAGCATAGATATATACCATTAAAGGTATCATCCTTCAAAACCCATGGGAAGAAAAAATAAAACAAAATTTTAAAAAGTACTTCCCCCACAGTAACAGGAAACTGATGGTGTCTTTGGCCTGTTTTTCCCACCAAGTGCTTTCCTCAAGTAAATGAGTGTTTGCTGTATTGCAAAAAGTACCCTGAAAGCTTTGCCGAGAAATGCAAGGCTAAAAAAGTTTTGCATCATGTACCACCATCACACCTTACTTTTCTGAAGAGCTCCAGCTTTTGGAGATTCCAGTGGGCTATTTAACAGATTTATGAAGTTATGAAAGTGAAAGCCAAGTCCACGCAGTCTAAATGCCATTAAATCCCTGTGTTGCCATTTCCCATTACCTAGGCTCTTCCGAAAGCCTTGTGCCAGCCAAGAAGACACATCAGGGAATGACAGAAGGAATTTAGATGAACCCAGGGCAGGAGAAGAGAGGAGGGAGAGGCGGCGGCGGCAACCCAGCTGCAGCAGCAGCAAGTCAAACAAAGCCAGGTTCTAATGTAACGGTGATAATCTCCCAGCCGAGTTATTTAAAAACCCCATTGATGTATAGACACGATCTTCCACGCAATTATCGGTTTGCACCCACCCAAAATAGCCTTCAGATTTCTAGGCCCAGGGAAGAGCAGAAGAAAGCAGCATTTCCTTCGCTCGTGGCCTGAAGGCCTCTCCCCCCCTGCCCGAGCAGGCATGCCAGTCATGTCACAGTTATCCAGCCCAACCCAACCATCTGATAATAAAGCTTATGAAACGGGCATGAGATGCTCTGAGCACGCATTGATAAACGCTTTAGGAGACAAGCAGACATCTCACTACTTCTAGTCTGGGCAAAACTGCTCTGTAAACAGGCTGTGCAGCATTCAAGCATCAGCTTGCCTCAGTTCATTTGAACCTGTCCAGAAATGTAGCTGAGGCAGGTGATGTTTGGATGGGATTGTAAAAACTTCCTAGGCGCTGAGAGAGAGTCACAAGTGAGGATGAAGCAGAAGATGGTAAGCTAGGTCCTGGGGACGCCACAGCCAGCTGAGCCCAAACCCCGTCACAGGTTGGAGGAAATGCATTACTTTCTCATCTGATTTATATAGAGTTATTGAACTAAATATAAAAATAAATACTATGGTCAGTACAGTAGTCAGACATCTTATTTTGATAAGAACTTACCCTGCCTTCAGTTTTAATGATGCTGCCAATTGCCAACTTTGGGTTTCAGAGCCAACAATCCCATTAAGACACACGATGAGTACTTTTTTGTTATCCTCTCTTTCAGGCAGCCTGCAAACTTGTATAACAATGCACTGGTTACACTGCTCACATTTTCAAGATAGCATCAAGAAAAGAATAGTGGTGGAAAGGAGGGGAAGCGGGAATTCTTGAGCACCACGCTGCACCCAGATCTCTGCAGCAAGGTCTGCACCCGTGAAATATTTTGGGAGCCACTTATACCTTTTCTAGGATTCCTTGCGAAGTGTTTCTGCTAATTTCAATTGTATTGGTGTCTTTCCCTTGAGAAAATACCTACTGAGTTAGGCAGTGAATGCTGGGATGCTGGCAGGGCATGTAGCCATTTAAAGGTTTTTTCACATCTGTTTTCACAGGCAAACCCTATTAAATTGTAATAATAACCGCATGCATTTTACTGTTAAGCAATCAATTTCCATGAAAAGCTTCCACTGAAATGGGCTAGAAATCCAGATCCCTTAAGATCTGAGTCCATATTCTAAACACCATGCTCTAGGCATTGCAGCAAACGCTGCTTATCGAGGGACTCAATGTGTGCTTTTACTAGGTTACTTGTAAGCATCACTGGCAGACGCAGTCACATGTGGTGTGTAACCCCATATATTTTATGCCTGGTGCAAACTCAAAACATATCCTGTGGTACAGAACAAAACACACTTGTTCTTCCCTCTCCCGTCAGCTGAGCAACAAGCCTTCACAGACTCTCCTAAAGAATCGTGCCTGATGGCCAGATGCCACTGGTCACCAGAAACACCCCACGTGCTGGGGCTCTCCAAGCTGCCTGCGCCCCAAAGACCATGCAAGACAGTGTTCTGAGAAGTATCCCTGGCAATGGCCCTCCAAACTCCTACATCAGTAACATCTGGGTGTAAACCTCAGAGACCCTCTCCAAGGAAGGGTACAGAGATCATATTCTGGTCTTCCGTGCTGGTCTCTGGCTAAGACCAAAGGCTGTCCAAAGCATCATGCATATAACTGACTGGTACAGAACAACACAGGGAGACTCACCTCTAATATGAAACGCTGCCGAGAACACTCCAAAAACACTTTCTGATATTTCATAACCTCTTTTAGACTTTGTTGGTGCTCAAAAGCATCCTTGAAAAGCCTTTTCCTTGAGTAACTATTTGGTTTTTTCCCCGATGTACAAATCTTGGTCATGTCCAGATTCTACCAACTCAGCTGACTCCAGGGAAAATTCTGAGCAAGCCAAAGGCACCTTTTCAGCGTTCCTGTTTCTCCCCTTGCTGAGAGGCTCTCATCTGGGATGTCGGCAGCGATGATGCACAGCCAGGAGCAAGCCTAGCTCCCTCCAGAAATGCAGCTCCAGTGGTGATAAGTTTGAGGGAAGTAGGAGAGTTTGAGACAGGGCTCACCAGAAGACCACGCAAGACAGTGTGACTGCCTCTGCCACAAGAGCTGAAGGGAAGGGCGAAGAAGATGGGATCTATGCTTACAGAAATGATGGAGCCCAGCAAGTGAAAGCTGCCGGGCACGCATGCATGTATTTCTCCCTGTCACAGTTTTTGCATCCACAGAATACGTGCTCATGATTTCCTTATTCCAAGTGCCTAGACAAAGCAGTCCTGCATAATTATGTGAGCTGCATTCACTTCTTTTCTGAATTGCACCTTCCTTAAGAGGTCTCATTTCTGCTCCTTCCAGTTCCAACTTCAACATTTCCAGGGTGCGTTTCCAAGAAGGCTGTAGCATTTCCCTCTCAAAATACCAAGGTTAGATCAGCCCAGCTGCTACCATGATCTTTCATTAATATCTTCCCCAAATTCTGTTTGTGTGCCAAACCATCCCTCAGCGAATTTACAGAAAATGCCTACCTGATACTCAGCATTCAGTGGCAGTTTTAGGGAGTGAAAAGACACATGTTCAGCTTGAGGTCTCTCCCCTGGGTGCTCTCCCAGCCACTGCTTTTAGACACCTCCCCACACCTGGACAAGCTCTCACCTCTGAAAAGCCTAGCCCACCACGAAACAATACCAGCCACTATACCAAATTTCATCTGGGAGGTTGCAAGGCACATGCAGAAGCCAGGCCATGGCATGGCATGACAGCCTGTCCTCGAGAGTGGCAGCACTGGGAAGTGAGATGCCAGCAGATAGGACAAGCCTGCATGTTACACGCTGCTGCCTCTGAGCGACTCCAGGTCCAACAGGTTTTGCTTACAAGTCCCTCCTCCTACTCCTTAGCGGATGTTTTTGCAGAGTTTTTTCCTCTCTTGGTCTCTCTTTCTTTTCTCCCTTGTTGTTGCTGATGGGAAAGGCTGTGAAGCCAGAAAAAGTCTCACCCAAATCCGCACTGTTCACATTGATGTGATGCCCCAGGCAACTCCAGCAGATGCTGTCAGCAAGTGGCATGGGGATCGAAGATTTGTTCGTAAGAAGCATTTCTGTTAAGTTTGCAGAGTAAAAAGAAGTTCACCTCTCCTTTTATACTTGAAGAGCTTTTGCTGCACAGCTGATGGAAAGCAAAAAGTCTTCAGCTGTATTGTTATTAATGCCAGCAAATATGGCTGAAAATACACAGGGCTCATATTCATTGCTTGTAGCTTATACTACCCATTAGAACTATAATGCCATCAAAGTAATATTCTCCATTTCCATCAGCTCTAGCATTTTACCTTGAGTACGTATTATAAGCTATCAAAATGCAGTGGCCCATAATGAGCACAAAGGTGCCATCTTTATTTAGACACTTTTCAGAGCAGTAGTGCTAGGTCACTAATGCTATTTAGAATTGCTTCTCAGGGTAATTGGTACATCTTTTCTTCCTGAAGTGCTGTGCTTTAATCTTTTCACTCTATAATCTCAGCTCCTTACAAACAGCCACAGAAATATTTGTATTTTCAGAACATAAAGGACAATAAATCAAGAGGGAAGTTCCTGCTTGATTCTGACTATTAAAAGCATTTCAATAGTATCTCCAGGCTGAGCAGGTATCTTGCCAATTGCTTTGCAGTCTTGTTTGGTTATAGGCAAAGCAACACATAAGTAAAGGAGAAACTGCAGACCAGTAACCCTGGGACTGCTTTTGCAAATGAACATGGAGTTTCTATCATTCCTCAAAGAATAGCTGTGGTAGGGCTTATGTTTGTTTCTGCTGAAACATACTGTACACTCGTTTATTAGGAATTGCAAAGTTAGGACATTTTCTCCTAGTTATTAAAATCAGGTAATACTGAATTATACAACATGTATATGTAAAGATGTACATGTACACCTGGTGTTATAATAGTGATTTTTTTTCCCTTCCTATCTAGAAAGCTAATTTACTCTGAAGTATTTTGTTCAATTTTTTTCAAAGTAACTCAGGTTTTCACTCATACCATCTTTTCTTCTAAACTTGCTATTTCAGCAAGAAGCACTGCATAGACAGGTGCTTCCTCTTCCGAGGAGCTCTGCTGAATTCCAGTCGCCTCTTTTTAAAATCATGGGACCTACACAACAACAGGCTGGGGTCATATTTTGCATGACAAATTTCATTTCACTCCCTGAAGCTAGGGCTTTACAACAGGTTTGGGAGTCAGCAAAAAGCCCAGAAACCAATGTTAACAAAATGGCTTAGTAGCCAGCAAGCCACAGAACTGAAGGTGGGACATAAGTAATCTAACACTGACATTCCTCTGCATAGCTCCACAAACACAACCCATAAAGCAAAGGATCTGCCTGCAAGTCTTCTCCTCCACCATTTTTCAGGTCAATATGCCTTACAGTGTTTGAGAAGAGAGACGTTTGGAGGTTCCTACCTCATGTAAAATATCTAGTTTGACACTCCAGTCCTGCAAAATAAATCTGAAGTTACCTTCATTCTTTGGAGAGTATCACTGAAGTTAACAGGACTCCATAAATACAAAGTAGAAATCCTCTCTGAAAGATTGGTGGCCTGTATGGGATGGGAATATAACCTGTCTTATAGGAACCTACATCTGTAGGAATCCTAAATCTCCCAGGAGAGGAGAGATCTGCTTAGATGCCATTGGTAACATTTTCTATACCTTTTAAGGTATAGATTCTGCCTTTTAAGATTCTGCCTTTTAACCTGCTCCCACTGAACAAAGTCATACCTATTGCAAAGGACCGACCATCAGAGCGTGACACGCTGCGCACAATGACAGCCAGGAAAAAAACCTGTGTCCGTAAACAAACTAAACATACAAACCTAAGAGAAAGGAATATTATGAGTCGGATCATGCTCTATACTTTCCATAAATATTTATGTTAGCAACAATTGGCTAATGGTGAGCCAGCTATTAGCATGCAAAGTAGAAGTCTCGTACTAAGAAGTGTAGGTTTCCAGTGTGTATGTTATAGAAGCTATTTGGTGCAGTGAAAAGTGAGGTTGTGTGTTTAACGAACATCCTCACAATAAGCTCAATTGAAAGGCTTATTTAAGGCTTTGGCCTTTCATTCCAGACCCCTCCAGCTGTCACAATTGTCACATCTGCAGTGGGGTAATGTTTATTCTGTTCTGGGTGATAAATCAGGCCTCAAAAGAGAATTCTTGCATTTACTATTCATTATCTTTTATTTAGAGAGTAGAAATTAGATAATGAATCAGCTTCTAATGTAGTTTTTTTATTAGCAGCTCAGATTTAACATAGTGAAAAAAGGATGCAAAAAGTGAAAGGTGTTCACCCAAACTGTGTGTCCCAAGGAATCTGATCTCACATTGCTTAATGCCTCCGAGATGAATAACATATTAGATTTTAAATTCTAAAATTGACTGTTCTGTCTCTTTGTAGGTACACACACACACTAGAATATTAATTAGGCCTCCGTTTTAACTAGAGTATGTCTCAATCCCACATCCTACGTGCACATACACCCAGTGCTGGCTTTTGCAGCAGAGAGAGATAATATATATTTATTTATACTGAATCTTGTAAGTTAAAAGAACCAGAAGTTTGTTAAAATATGTTTGCATGTGCAGATTTTCCTCATCCAAAGGTCTCTCCCATGCAAAAACATTCAAGGACATGTAGATTTACAAATCAATGAATTGTACTTTCAGTATATAATTAGGCAGTGGAAATTGAGGTCACTGAGCAGCATAAGAAACGGTCAGTATCCAGTTCTGAAACGAGATGATAGCTTAGTTTCTTTTCTCTCATCATCTTCTAACAAGTTTCACAGAGCACAACTGCATCCACTTCTGTGCTGATCCACTTACTATTCTAGTTTTAATAACTGAGGGTTTACTGCTTTAGCACAGCTCCTGTTCACTGCAGATTTAAATACAGCAAAAAATAAAATGAAATGTGCAACATTACACCAGCATGTGCCCCAGTCTGCTGGTCTTCAAGAGAGAAAGCTACAAGACCTTTAGCTTCCTCGAAGTTCCCCACTGCCGTGTTACAAACCCAGCAGAGCCACTCTGCCGCTGGGGACAGACCTCCTTGGAGCCGAGAGCCAGAGGTCCACTCAGCCCACGCTTCTACAATACTCCAATACCAGATGCCAGGGACAACAGCGAGAGGTGAAAAAGACCAGGCCCATATGTCTGCTCTGTCCTGCTGGCTCAAGACTACCATCCCTACCACTGTCCCCTACCTCCTGGGCCTTCCCTGGCAGCTGAAGGCTGCCCGCTATTTTATATCACCCACAGTCCTTGTGAACCCACTTCTGTGGACTCTCCCTTTGCTCCTTGACCTCCATCAGCATTAGGAGTCTCTTAGCAGCAACCCGTTGTCCATGGCTCCTGTTTGTGAAAATCTGCTCTGAATTCAAAGAAACAATCACAGATTAGAACAGCTTTTTAAATGAATGAACCATGAGGTCAGCAGAACTCAAACAAGTGGAAGGTCAATCCTCACTGCAGAGTGATACATCACTTGAAAAATGAAATGAAGCCTAAGACTTTAGAAAAAAGGCTTTTTTTAAAAATACTAAACAAAATTTTCAGATAAATACAGTAGATTCACAAGTAAGTGTAAAACAAGGAGAAAACTGATGCCTCCCTTTAGACCCAAATATGGCATGCTCGTGCAATTTTACTCAAAAAGGCATCGCACATATCTGTGGTTTCAGTCACATCTGAAACACGATGAGATACTAGTTATTTCAGCCACTGGCAGCATGCAGAGATTAGTAGCTAACTTTTGCTTTTCATTTTAACCAACTCCGCTGTTCTGTATTTCAAGAGACACTTCTGGTTTACGATGGAAGCCAGGTTAGTTGCTGCACTCTCCAGTGCACTTGCTCCTCCGTATGTAAGAAAGTGATGTCATTCTTCTTCTCAACATGGTATCAGACATCCATTGGCACCAAAAATGGCTTGTAAGAAGTCACTTTACATACCCTTCATAACTTGCCACTTGTTTGTCAGCCAGAAAGAAGCATAAAAAACATTTTGCTGAACCAGCTTTAGTCACAACATCGTGAGAATACACCAAAGGTAATATGCGTGTCCTTACTGCTGGCTGTAGAGAGCTCACAGCTCATTAACAGCTAAACAATTTTTATAATCCTTAAAATCACTGTGGATTACAAATGTTTTTCTTTTTCTAAAGCTGCAAGTGACCTACAGAACGCCAGCCACTCAAGTTTTCTAAAAATATCTCCAATGCAAGCTGGGCAGCAGAGATTATATTACAGGGCTTCTTTCAAGGTCACTTGCAAGATCTGTGCTTGCAATGGCTTTAGTATCTGTGTTTCAGTTTTGTCCCTGGCAGTGTTGTGAGTGTGTTTTGCAAAAAATCATTAGCATCCATGCATGTCCATCAGCTCCAAGCAATAATAAATTATGTTCTCAGAAAATGATATTGTCTTCTTGTTCTCGCCTCTGATCACCATCCTGAAGGAAAGGGAAACAGTCTTTGCAACAGAACTGACTTCTTCATTCATGGAGTACTTTGTCAAACACAACCCATTCCATCTCTCCTCTCAGGCTTCTTATCTAAATAATAGTGCTGCCATTTTATGAAAAGACTCAAAAAATAGTATACACTAGATGCAGTCTCTTCTCTGATGGGGGATGAAGAAAACTAATTAAAATACATGTTCTTGAGGGAGACCCAAGAACACAGCAACAAGCAAAATACAAACCTTCACCTTCCTAAGAAAAATGTGTGCATGCCAGAGATGTGACAGAGAAATTTTGAGGGAAAAAAGAATTCTTTAGGAAAGCAAATCAGATACTTAGTAATTACCTGTACTAATTATACATAATACAATCATGCACAGCACATACAAAGGCTACAGCTACAATGCAGATTTATTTCACCCACCTGTCGAAGAAGTCTGATGAAGATTTACCACTGTAGACTTGACTCAGTTTCTTCTCATTGAGGCTCCTCCAATCACTATGATCTGGATTCCTCTTTTACTGACAGAGCAGATAATGTTAGCTGTAACCAGTTATATTTAAGTGTCTTTATCTTGTGAGGGAGGAGGTTTGTGTGCAAAAAAATTCAACTAAAAGAGATTTATCTTCTTAATTCTTCGCATCATTGCAGCATCTGACCAGCAACATCTCTCCCTGCTGTAAAAGTAGCTGTTCACTTACTGATATCCCCACATTTTCTAAAATGCAATTAACATAACTTAATCCTATAGCTAAAGGCATTGGCCTACAGTTAAATCTCATTTTAAAATTCATATATCCAAATCTGAAGGGGGCATGAGAAGTGGTTTATAAAACCTACACCTCCCTCCTCCATGAAGATGGTGAGTATTCAGAATAAAGTTATTCCAAAGGGACAAAAAAGTATGTCCAATCCATCCCCTTCACCTTTGTATGAAACAGATTGCTGTGAATATTTTAGTTAAACAGCCAGGAGCATGTGATGATCATACTACCACGGATAAAAGTACAAGGCTTAGTTTCAAGACATCTGATGACAAAAGGGTAAATCACACTGTTGAAACTAGAAACAAATAATTTCTAATGACTAAAAACATTTGCAATACTGCGGATAGCAAGGTCATGAAACTTGGAATAATTATGGACCACTCAACCAGCAGCATGCCAAATGTCATGCACATGTATTTTCCTCAAATTTTCATGAAAGAAGACATTTTTTGCATAATGTAGCACATCATTATGTGAGTGCAGAGTTCAAGGATGTAACACTGCAATAGTCCCAGGGCAGTAAAGCTATCATATCTGCACTGCATCACATGTATTTGTTGTATTATATACACACTACACATATACTAAATATAGGATGCCCAAAGTATCAGAAAGCTTCCAGAAACACTACAGTCATTTCTCCAAACTCTTTTGTGAATCACTTGTGTTATGGCATGCACTATGTAATGTTAACTGTAGTTTTATGAGAAGCTTGCCACTTCTTCTGATTACAATACTTTCTTTTTCTGAAAGAAGATTAGAACTTGAAAAGCAATGGAAAATGTTAAATTTCATTTCCTTTACCATACTGATTTATTACCATGTTTAGATTCAACAGCTTCACAAAGATCGAGTGAGGATCTCCAATTTCATAGTGGAAAAGAGCAACTCCCATACTAGCTGGTAGCATCTAGTTTTTATTTTAAATGAGACTCAAAACAGCTCATCCACTGTCTCATAAAACTTCCTAATAAATTTCACTATTTATAAAATGTTGATTAGTTGTGCAGCATTCTGTAATAAAATCCCATAAACCCCACAAAACTGCACCCTGCTGATTTACATTGTACTTACAGAAAAAAGAGCCCAATATACAACTTCATGCTTTATTGTTGCATTATCGCCACATTGCCAATTACAGAAAATTTCTTTTGCAATCATTTCAAGGTAACATCTGAACATCTCCTGTGCTTGTATGTTATTGTAACGTATTTTAAAAGTATCAATAACCATCAGCAGGCAATCCAGACCACCAGTTATGATTCTTTATTTTGGCAAGGTAATGCTTTGGTAAGGACATCTATGTATAAACATGGATACCTCCCAACAATATATAATATGATAATATGCTTTCATACAGAGACATTTTCTAACCATACAGGAATTCCTGCACTCTAAAAGCCACTAAAGCTATCTTGAGAGTCATACTCCATTGTACAAACTCACATATCCATCTAAGTAATCAAAGACAAAATTCAGGTATTGTCTATATATGCTGTATATATTTCATTAACAACCAGAAGCAGTAGTTCGTAATTCAAAAGCATCCATGTTTCTAACTTTTAGTATTAGAGTGAAAATGTGGTGTTGCTTCCAGAAGATAGAAATACACATTTCTACCAGCTATTACTAGACATAGAGTAGAGGTACCCAGCCCCACCTAATCATGTGCTTCTAAACTGAGGTACATTTAGTTTTCCACTGCAGTCAATGGAGTTGATCCAGCTCATCTTGAAAGACACTTCCATTTGGCCATACCTAAACTCTACCAACTGTCTTGACTGCATCACCATTGACTGCAGCTGGAGTCTAGACACTACTTCAGATGCAGGCACAAGACCGTCCAGCTCACTGTCAAGCCAGCAGCTACCAGTACCAAGTACCTGTGATGATCCGCTTCATCGCTGACACAGCACACTGACAGCTACTGGCTGCACCACCACTTTCTGTCCTGAATTTGCAAATGTTCCTGCCAGCAAATTACTTCAGATATTCCACAAGGCTCAACAATGCTACCCTTATGAATGAGTTACTCATGTGTGAATCACTTGTACGCTCATGAGTGGCTACGAACAAGGTCTCAGACGTACCGACATCAGAAACAGAAAGCGCATTTTAAAAATTATGCATATTCTAATACAGAATAATCCTTATAAACAACACTCGTTCCTTAAGGCAAGTACAGTTATCTAATTAAATTGAAAATAAGGACTGCATATACAGATTGTACATCCTTCCTTGGGTGTCAAACAAATACATCCATGCATATCCTTTGCAAAACATCATTTCCATTTCAAGGCTATGAAGAGATGGAAACACCAGGTCCCTCTCACCCACATGAAATGAGTTATTCCACTTGTGAAATGGGCCATATTTCATATGATTTTGTTGTTGTTGTTGTTTTAAATCAGCTACTCAGGGAATAATTAATCTGCAGAAATTTTAAAAAAATAGTATTTTTAAAACTCTCCTCACTGGTTTTCTATACTATTTGATTTTAAATATAAATGAACTAGTAAAGCCCCAAGTGGCCCCAAACTTTCACTGATTTGCCAGGTGAATGTTTGTAGCACTAGCTCCACTACCCACTTTTTTGATATTATTAGTTTTATAAACCTAGAGGATACTAAAGGCTGTACTGTATTTATAGGCAGTTAAAAACAGAAGTACATTTTAAAAATGTAGGTGGAATGTTTAAAAAATTATTTTCCTGGATTTTACAGAGATGAGTTGCAGAAAGAAAATGATAGAGCTAAGTGATTTTGAATGGTGCAACCAAAAGTTTTAATTATGTGGCCAGAACTAATCCAATTGCTCTATTTGAAAAGTAACTTTTTTATTCCCTCATATCACTACTGTCCTTATTCACTGTCCTTATTCACAATTCCTTATTCACCACAACAGAGGTTGGGTCGTAAAGTTAAACACATTTACTGATGGTATCTCTTAATTTCAAACAGTGATCTCAAACTGTAAGTTAAAAAAAGAAAACAGATTTTTCACCGGTTTATTTTAAGTTCAGTTCTGGAGGGTCCTGAGCTCCTTCAGCTTGCTATTGGAATTGAGAAATCATCACCTCATAAAAATACAGCCCCCAGTGAGACCCACGAGATCACAAATCAGTTGCCTACAGCAGCAGCGTTCTTATAACTCTGATTTCTCTCCCCCCTTCATACCCACAGACGTCCAAGTGCAAAGGGGTGTAAAGAAGATTCAGCTGGATTTCTGCCCATATGAGAATGTTTTTGAGCCCTTTTATTTCATTAGTTGAAATAAGAGGTCACAGCCACTGGGGTGTAACACCGTAGGATACTGAAGACTGCAAGGGTTCTACGTAATCAAGACAACCACCGATTTCTGTCTCAACACACACAACAAGCTCCCTCCAGATAGTAGAGGTACCAGTACAAAAGGGCTATTCTTCCTTACCGGCTTAGCATAAAAACTACATTAACTATCTGCTATTGCGATGCCACAACTAAAAGTACAAGTTTTAAGCTCATTAATCATATTATTCATACTGAAGTTTTATCTTGGCAATAAGAAAATCTTATAAAAAAACCACCCTTGATCAGCAAATACTTAATAGAGAATCTTCCAACTGGGATAACAACTGAACAATATCTTCATTCTTATTAACCCTTGAGAATTAAAGTAAAAGAAAGAGCATATTATTTTAGAGGTCAATTTTACTGATTTGACAGTGTGAATCCTAAAGGGTTTTCACGTTCTCTCAAAAACTTATTCACTGACGGCAGTTTGGCTGAGATTTTGATGGAGAGCTCACTTGCGAGGCTGGTGGATGTGCTGTTTGACATGTTGCGGGTGAGGAAGCTTTTCCACAGAAGGATGTGGTTTCTGATGAGCCACCTGAGCCGCAGCTGGAGGGAAGTCCTTATCACCCTGTTCAAAGAACACACCAGGAAAAATTTAAGAAATCTTAAAAGTGTACCTTCCAGTTCAAGTGGATGCAAGTTTTTAAAAATGTGAAAAGCAGATGGAAAACAGTGTTGCATGTTACTCTGAAGTCCTCCCGTACACATCCCATTCTTGCCATTCTTTCAGCCAACTTCAAAATTTCACTTATACAAGTTTAACTTCTTCCAATTAGACACACCATCCAAAAATGCAGTATCTTAATATGACCCAAGGGAAAAAAACCCTTTCCTATCTTCAGTGTTTAATGGCTCCTCATACTACACCACTTTCACTGGCTCTGTATGGTCAGATCTTCTTGACCTATTTGGTTTTCACAGAGCAACCAGAAAAAGGAGACTATTTGTGCTGGTTTTGGCTGGGATAGAGTTAATTTTCTTCACAGTAGCTAGTATGGTGCTGTTTTGGATTTGAGCTGGAAACAGTGTTGATAACACAGGGATGTTTCCGTTACTGCTGAGCAGGGCTTACACAGAGTCAAGGCCTTTTCTGCTTCTCACCCCACCCCACCAGCGAGGAGGCTGGGGGGGCACAAGGAGTTGGGGGGGGGACACAGCTGGGACAGCTGACCCCAACTGACCAAAGGGATATTCCATACCATAGGACATCATGCTCAGCATATAAAGCTGGGGGAAGAAGAAGGAAGGAGGGATGTTCGGAGTGATGGCGTTTGTCTTCCCAAGTAACCTTTGAGTGTGATGGGGCCCTGCTTTCCTGGAGATGGCTGAACACCTGCCTGCCCATGGGAAGGAGTGAATGAATTCCTTGTTTTGCTTTGCTTGCGTGCGCAGCTTTTGCTTTACCTATTAAACTGTCTGTATCTCAAGCCATGAGTTTTCTCACTTTTACTCTTCTGACTCCCTCCCCCATCCCACAGGGGGAGTGAGCAAGCGGCTGTGTGGAGCTTATGGCCGGCTGGGGTTAAACCACGACACCATTTCACAAACAAGGTAAGGCAGCGTGAAAAACTACCTGCACAAGGAAACCTACTGCAGGAATGCCAGTTCCATGGGAAGAAGGCAGTATCTAAAACTACTTTTGACTCAGATCTTAGCGGTGACTTGCTTTTAAGTTTAACATGCTCTTTTAGCCAGGTCTGCTAGAGTTTGTTCTCACGTGCTGCTGTTGGGCAGGCTAAGTTCAGCAGTAACCCTTATATGCCACCTATATACAACTGTCATTTCTAGGGTAAGTTCCATGAGGTTTTTCAAAAAGCAATGGGAAACAACTACTACCAGTGCTCAGTGACAGGGGGGGGAGAATAGCACCACAACTTCCCTCTTCAGAAACTGGGACAAACATACTATAAGCCAGAAACTCCCTGTATTCCATTGGCTCACGGGGTGACAACATTACACAGAGGTATTTTGTACAAAGCTGACATCTCAGATGGCCTGTTTCACACCTGACCCCATTTCAATCTACTCCAAATTCTTCCTTTCTGTTCTGACATAACTTTCTTTTTATCTTGATCACTAGGTTAACTTTTTACATTTTTTCACTTTTTTCTCTACTCCAAGTTGCTTCCAGTTTTCAAAGATCTCCTCCTCTCAGACTTGACATTTTCTACCTTCTTTCCCCCTTATGGTGCTGCTTGCCTTTTCCATACCTCTCTGACCCCTCACACCTTGTTGTCTCAAACAGGTGATGTGAATGCAGCTCTTCTATGACTTGTGGGTACTGTAACGGTTGAGCAGATGACAGAGTCACTCTGTAAGTGTTAGCAGGAAATGCCTATCTTCAAGTAAAAATATCGTAGAATAATTCAGGTTGGAAGGGACCTCAGGATGTCTCTAGCCCAACCTCCTGCTCAAAGCAGAGCCAGCAATGAGATCAGACCAACTTACTCAAGGTTTTTATCCAGTCTGGTCTTGAAAAACTCTAAGGACAGAAACTGAATAGCCCCTCTAGGCAACCTGCTCCACTGCCTGAATGTCCTCACAGTGAAAAACTTTATTTTTTTATGTCTAGTCAGGCCCTCCCATTTCAATTTGTATCTGTTGTCTCTTGTCTGCCTGCCATGCACCACTCCGAACAGCCTGGCTCCATCTTCTTGGTAACTTCCTTGTAGATGCGGGAAGGCTGCTGTTAGGTTCTCCCAAAACCATCTCTTCTCCATGCTAAACGAGGCCTGTTCCCTCAGCCTCTCCTCCCAGGGCATGTGCTCCAGCCCCTGACCACCTTGGTGGCCCTCCAGTGAACTTGCTCTGGTTCATCAACACCTTTGGGGTGTCCAAAACTGGATGAACTATTCCATATGTGGTCTAAAGTGTGCTGAGCAGAGGGGGATAATCCCTTCGTTCGATCTACCACCTACTTTCCTGTTAACGCAGCCCAGGATGCTGTTGGCCTTCGTGCTGTCCTGCATGCGGCTGGCTTGTGTCCAGCTGCTGCCTGCCATTCTTCCAGCTGGCCAGGTCCCTCCGAGTAGCAGCCCTGCCCTCAAACTTACTAACTGTTCCTCTCAGTTTGGTGCCATCCACAAACCTGATGAGGAGCCTTCTGTCTGATAAAGACATCAAACAGGACAGGTCACAGTACATAAACCTCCACTTGACACTGATGAGAACTATCAGGAAACTTGAAAATGTAACTGAAAAATTGCTCTGGGTTCAAAAAAGCATTGCTAGCTTTTGTTTATATAGAGAAGAAACGTTGATACATGTTTGGGAGCTATAAAGTCTCAGAAAATGATAGAACAATTTTGCTCTTCACAGGTTAATAAATAAACCTGTAGCTGACAGCTTACTGAGTATAAGTATAGTACCCTATCAAGTAATTCATTAGTTAAAGAAGAGCTGAGTTACAAAATCAAGAAAAGAGTTTCTCTCAATTTTGAATCTTTTGCATGCCTACTAAACCGGGGGTCTGCATTTCTTATGTCTGAAATTTCCTACGTCACTCATAAAAAAAAAATCACTACCTTACAAATGTTAAAGTGCTATCAAAATTACTCAACATTAATGCAATAATTGGTTAGAAGTAATTAGGCATCTAATGCCTAAATAGGTATCCACCTTGGTGTAGATGGAGGTCCAGGAAACACAGCAGTGCCTGTCTACTACCTCCATGGGCTGGGGAAAATTGCATCAGCTTGATCTTTCCACCTACGTGAACTGACACAACCATCTTAGAGGTAAACGACCCCATTACACACCCCAATGATGTAAGGCCATCATGATAAATGTACCCATCTTGTAAAGCCATGATAAAAACCCTATCACAACACACAAGGCATGAATTACTGATCATAAAATTAACGGCTAGTTAATACTAATGATTTGGCTTATGGATTTCCAGGTCCTGCCTGCTGTTAAAATCCAGGGAATAATGCCTTGAATCCCAAGTACCTCCAAGGCACATATAGCAGCTGAAACACGTATCTTCGAACACGCATCCTTACAGGCAGGAGTGTCGCTTCTCATCACAGATCAAGCTATAGCAGCAGACTTACATGCAACCACTTTCAAAGAAAATGAATGCAGTAATATCTAGCTTAGATATGAAAAGAAGATCCAATAAACTTAAAGTGCTAAAATTGAAAGTAAAACGATGGAAGTAATTTCAATAAATAATTTCAATTTCACACAAAACCAAAAAGAATGCTCAAAGGGACTTACAGAAATATAAAAACCATAAAGCCTCTTCTCATAAAAAGGAAAAGGGAATGAAAAAGATTAATTTTGCTCTGATCAGTGATAATTCTGAAAAGCCTACAATCATTTTTCCGTGATTGAAAGAAATTTAATGGTAATCTTACCCTAGCAATGACACCAGAGATGAACACCGTTGGTTTAGGTGGGCTGAAAAAAAAAGAACAGAGGGATTATTTGTACAAATTATTTAGAAGTAAAAATGAAAAGTACATCACATACACAATGCAAAAGAGTGGCATTTTTGGCAATTAATGAATGTGTCACAAATTTCCTCTTCAAATGACTATTGCCTTATTAGCACTTACTGCAGCCAAGAACAGACCTGTAGGTTTTTGCTGCTATTACTTCACATTAATTGCGACATCAGTAAAAGACTAGTCCAACAACACTCTGTTTCTTACTTAAAGCTGAGAGTCTGTTTGTTTGCATTAGTTTCTTAATCCTCAAATTTTATATATAAGCTGCCAGCAGTACTTTAGGCTTAGTATATTTGTATTGCAACAATGAAAACTGTAGATGGACTAAACTTACTGCTGTGATGGAGAATAAAATAGAATTCAAGTTTACATCTGTCAATCAAATGGATTAAGATTCTGAGTCTCAGAAAAAACGCCACCCAGTATACATTAAATCATAGATTTTCAAGCAGGTATTTATTTACTCTGTTACATAAAAGGAGATAAAACAATAAATGAGATAAAAAACATAAAGCAAAGTCTGCCCTGCTTTTTCACTTGCAGTCCTCCATCCATGCCAATAGGAACAGATTCTCCACAGGTAGAATTCGACTCTGAAGCTTGGTCAGCATGAGGGATCAGGTTCCCTGGGCCACCGATCTATTGAACTGACCACCTGTACACGGAGGCCAAAGTGCAGCCACCCCTGGTGGTGAGCATTGCCACAGTGTCTAAATTATAAATACTCAGCAACTTCAGCGGTCTCCTGGGCAAGTAAAACCACATACCTGCATGGAGTCTGCAGAAGGATCGAGACCAGGAGCTCCAGAAAATCTCCACAATACAGGTAATATTTCTGTACGAAAACCATGTGACCTGAGGCACTGCAAAGGGAAGGAGGGAGTGGAGGTAGTTGTGCCTCCCTCTTAGCATGTCCATAACCGAGGACTCAGAGCAGGTGGGTCACTAATTGGAGCATGAGAAGGGTCCCTACCTGTGATGTTATGGCTGACGAGGTTGGAACAACACAAAGCAAACACAAATCAAATGATTTATTAGGGGAATGATGCTGATTATTATGATGCACTTTACAACTACACAGCTTGTAAAGATTTATTAATATGATGTTATGTGAAGTTAAGGTAACAAGCAGCACAATATTAGACCTTGATATAATGGTCTAATAAAATATTGCCTGAGCCCTGTTTAAGTCACACAGTTTCTGAACACCCTAGTTAAATAACAAGACTCATCATCCCTTCGAGCCATTTTTTAAGTCAGAAAGACAAGGTTAGAAAAAAGGAGAAAGGAAGAAGTTTGCTCTAAAATACCTCAATTTAAGAGTACCAGTGATATTTCCTGCAACGAGAAAGAATATTTTGATACCGTATTAGACTTCTTCAATCTAATCTTCTGTTGGTATAAACTAATAACAAGCAGAGATCAATAGCAAAACACTTTCATTTTATCCCAATTGTACTGAGCCAATTATTATGTAACAGTCTGCATGAGATTTCCTGGATGCTGAGTAACAAACTCAAAGAAATAACTCTGACTGAGAAAATGCAGATGTACTGCAGCGGCTCAAGGCACCATTCATAAACTAACACCATGACATTATAAAGGAAATGGACAGTAAAAGGAAAAAAAAATGTGTGGCAAGTTATTCTTCAATGGTACATGGAATCTGTCTTTAGTCACACTCATAGAAACAGTTATTTGTGTGACATTATATTATTTTTCCGTATATTCTTACTATGACCTTTCAGTGTTCACTGTGCTTGGATGATGCATGACATTCAAATCAATATTTCCCAAAAAGAGCCTGTATTTGCTGAATGTGGTACAGCTTGTCTGCCTACCACCAGAATGTATTACCCGCTGTCTGTTCCATACTTTTTGCTTTAAAAACAAGTTAAATGCTCCATGGTTTTGGCCAAAAATTACAACTGCAAGGAATCTCTAGCATAATGGCCGTTTCAAAAACAGCTTTTCCTGCTGCAAATCGTACAAGTCTTCTCAGAAACCCTGGTCTCCTGTTCAAAATGTCATGCTATTAATAATCAAAGGACCCGAGCCTGCAAGTGCCAAGTTCCCTGGATACACAATAAGCTGGATAAAGTTAGAATATTTCGTACAGTTCCGTACTTATTTTTACTATTTAGTATGTTCTCTTGTCTAAGGAATTAGGCTGAAAATCCTATAAGGATCATTTTCAGAATCAGTTAAGCTAAAAATCCAGTCTGAGATTTATGTTTCAGGTAGCACCGCAGAACTAGCTAGCATATCTTTATAAAGAAGACAAAAATCAGCAATACCTTTTTCCTGGTAAAAATTATATCCTTCAGATAGAAAGCATTTATCTTGAACTCTATCATGAAATAACATAGTTAGCCTTGTCTGTATGCAATTGGTTCTGGGATTGTCTTCAGTTGCACTGTCTTAGGAACAGGACACTAATAAGGACTATCCCACAGGTGTTTGGTAGACACTGAAACTCCTCATACTAACTCGCCTAAGGTTAATGTGGAACATTTTAGGATCACACAGGACAATTCACTGACACACAGGGAACAACCTAATGGGAAACCAGAAATGTAAATCTAAAAAAGTATCTACATCCAGCTGCAGCTGGAACAGATTTGTCCTTGACTTTTACCCTTCTTTGTCCTTTCCTCAGCTTTTTGATTGGACTCTTCTTGTGTTATGCCAGATTTCCAACTTCTAAATGGAAGAACTAATGGGAACACTGACGTGGCTTCCAGCTCGAGCACCTCTACCCTCCACTCATAAAGATCTTTACAGAAATCCCAGCATTCATTTCTGGCTGACCCGAGTTCCCACACTCAGCTGCGGGCACACACTGTAATGAGGCTTCACCTCTCTACTTAACTGGTTAGAAAGGCAAAATGCTTCGCTCCTATGGAAGACACATCAGCCTATTAGGAAGTTCATTTTCATGCATTAATTATTGCCAAGCAGGGAAAAAGACAGAAAGCTGGCCAGAAACGTGAATGATTGAGTGTGTCTGTATTTATGTTCTATGTTAAAGCCACTTGCTTTCCCCCCGTTTTTAGTAGATCACATTGTCCTGGAAAAGATCTTTAAACATTTAGTATTATCAATTATCTTTGATGATCTATAGAACCAGAATCAGGCCAGAGCATATATAATCACACATCTATACTAATGAAGAATTCAACGGATCAAAGAAAGGCCTGGATAATCAGTCACTGATTCATGCTTTAATTTCATTCTTAATGAAAGAAATCTTTCTACAGATGAACTTTTTCACAATAAATTCAATCTCTACTGCCAGACTCTCAAACCATTGGCTTTTGCGGACCCAGATTAGCTGCCAGGACCATAACTCTGTAATTGCACTCTGGAACATCTACTGGGATTGCAGTGTTGCAACATCACTCATTATCTTTCCCAAGAACCTTCCAAAAATAGAAACAAAAATAGAGAATATGCACAGGCTATCATCGCTACATTTGTAAAACACTTTCAAATGCTTTAAAATCTATTGGTGTTTCACGAAAGCACAATCTTCATTTCCAGTATTTTGTAAGCTGTGATGGTTGCTTTGAGGATATACTTAATCTGATGAAAATCGGTTTGACAGATGTTGTTTTGAAGATGCAGCATTCCTTTGACTAGGCATAAGTAAACAAGAAAGCGAAAAAATATTACTTTCTGACAAAAACTGATTTTGTTTATACATATATGTGTTTTACGGCTATTTAATGCACACATTTATTTAAAACTAAATAATAGCCACAGATGATATTGTGTAAGGAATACAACGGCATGTTTGCCAAGACTGCTTAGAGTGTGTGTCAATGCTTTCAGAGCAAATCCTTATTTTATTATAACATATGGAGAAAAAGAACACATCTGTTAAGATCTGAGTGTTCAAAGAACTTACTTACCCTGATTTTATATGTGTCATGTTGCTAAGAACTGCACCTGTTTAACATCAGACTCTCTACTGGATTCATTTATCCTGATTGTATTGAAATAAAAATAAAGATTTCTATTATTTCATAATACTTAGCTTAAATAAGATCTTTATCTGACATTGCAAGTAAATCACAAAGAAGATGGAATACTTGAAAAGATCATTAACTAGATGAAATGGGGCATTAATAATATTAAAATCTTATGCCTTCACCATAGAGGGATTGGTTGAATTGAAGTCTGACAGACATACTGTAAAGACAAACACAGTGACATTGGAATTACTGTGAAATCTCCTACAGGCCACAGAACATACATAGGGCAGATGAGTATTTATCCAACTCCATTTAAAATAGAGAAACTGAATGAATTCGTTTTCTAAGTTAATAGGGAATTTTACAGTTATTACCTATATCTATCTATATGTGTAGTGTATGCACACACACATGCAGAGGCTATGCATGTGTATATATATAGATTACATAGATTCACAGCTGTTTAAGAGTGGTCCCAAATGCAGGAAAGAGCACAGCATGTTCCCACAGCCACGCAGGGGATGAACCCCTGCAGCCACCCTCCTGTTTGCAGCATCTGAATTTCTTACCGCACCGTTACCTGATGGGATGGATCTGAATCTGATGCCACTTTCCAGTGGCAGGTTGAATGGCAGATCCAATCTGGAGAAAGGATTATGAGCATCGCCCACAGTGCGATCCAAAACAAAAGCCTACATTTAGAGTTGACTAACCAGGGAACAGAACCACACATATGCATCACTCCTTTCCACATGAACTATAAAAGCTCCTGAAACAGGAAATGGGTCTTACTGCAGCCAGCCAGTGTAGAGGGCTAGTGCTCCATTTCACTGGTGATCAGAAAAATCAAAACAACACGCTAAGACAAATAAAGAATGAGAAAAAGCAACGGTAGAAATAGTACCTCACAGTATACCTCATTTAAAATACTGTATTCAGTCCAGGAACACCATAAGTAAAGAATCAGAGCAGAAATAAAGATGGAAAAAATAACTGAAAAAGCATGGAGAACCTGCTATGTGAGGAAAGAGCTAAAAAACATTTGCACACAGTATACAAAAGAGTGAAGTATATTGTTCCCATTCACCTTCTTTATACTATAAGTAGAAAGTGACACTTGAAGAAAATAGAAGACATTCATTTAAAACTAATAATAGCAGGTATCTTTAAAATACCATAGAATTAAATGCAGAACCTCCTGAAAATAAGGTAACATCAAGATCAAGAGTTTAGTGAGGTTCAAAACCAGAATTAGACATTTATATAACACAAACCCATTCACATCAGTTAGATTAGAAATGTGTAAAAATTGTATGAATCCTGATGCCCCAGGGCTCAAGTTATCCTTAAACTGATCAGGACTACAAAGAAACCTCTTCTGTACAGAGATCAAACTTTGATATGTCATCACCCTTTCTGCCTTCAATTAAATATCATAAGAGATTATTTTCCTGATACATCTGATTCATCCAAAATTCATCTATGTACTGTAAATCAGGGTACAAGCACAGTCTCAAGATTCCCAATATGCCAAAATTTAAAACAGGTTAGCCTACTCTAAAAAGGATAGAACTACACACATGCAAGGCTGTTGTTAGGCTAGAAGATTTTTTGTCAAAATAGGTAGAAAAATGTTAAATACTTTAAAACTACATTAAATTAATGTTCTAAATGGGAATGAGTCATATCTGTATTTTCATACTCATGGAAATTAATGATGTGTCTTATCACTGGCGATCACCTTTTGCTGTTTAAGTGGGCCTGGCAAACAGACATATGAAATATATAAGTTATAGCATGACGTGTTTTCCAAAGACTTAGGAACCACAAATCGTGCCATAATTTTTAACTACCGAAGAGTAACGGTGGAGTTTGTAAGTTGGTGTTTACTTCCTTCAATCAAATCGTCCAGTGGCATGTACTGCGACTCACAGTTGGCCTCTAGCTGTGGAAAGCAAAGGAGACGTTCCTGCGACAGGCTGTGAACTGAAGAGGCACCTACACAGAACCCGGAGCTGTGCCCAACTCCCTGAACCACCGGGCAAAGGCAGCGTGCAGACAGCACGCACCTCGCCTCTCCAGCACCCCAAAACAGCAGGGACTTGAAAAATGAGTAGAACGTTCTATTGAGCAGCTTGCCCTTTATTTCCTTGCTGATTTCCAAATAAACATATCATTCACTCTCATTAACAAGTGCTTAGGCAAGCAAAATGAAAAGCATGTATGAAATAGTATGATCTACAGTTACCTATTGATCCCTAACTAGAGAAAGTTTTCCTATTTCCTGCCTTGTCCTGGCACGATACTCACTCCATGAACAGAAAGTTCTCCAAATATTCTGAGCAGAATTTCATCTTCAGTCCACAAAACTTCAGACTTCAATCCTGCCCTTATCCTTCTGGAATTAAAAGCATTTTGGCCAGTTGTTCAAACCATCCAGCTTAATCTTCAAGGTTGCTTGGGAATTCATATTTTCTGGTTATGAAACATGAAAGCTAACTAGTCTTGGTTTCAGTCTAATGCCTCTTTAAAGATGTCCAGATACTTCTTTGTAGGGGTGCTTATTTGAATTTACATAGTTGCCTTTGATTTTGGCATTGTCTGTGAAAATAAATTCCAAGACGATTAAAAACACACTGAGATGATTAAAAACAGTTTTACTCTATCGCTGAGAAATGTAACAAGCACACTGCTCATCAGCTTAGCCTGAAACACTTTCCCACTAGTTATAATACATTTAGGTTATTAATTTTCTGGACAGAAAAGTAATAATTAGTCTGACTGACTACCAGAGGGAAATACTCTAGCTGATTGCATGGGGACATACAGTTTCTGATATTCTATGATAATTTATCCTTGAGGTCATTTATTTATCTGCCATAGCTTTCAAACCTTTAAGATCACCCACAGGATGGCACTGTTGAACCTCTGAGTATCGTGTACAGTAAGTAGGGAACATCTTCAAAGAAGTCCAGGTGCTGCAGCAAATACTGAAACAAGTAAAAAGCAACACTTCCCCTTTATGCTAAATCTTGATGAAATGCAGTACGTATACACACACACACACACACACACACACAAATTGATAGATACCTACAGACACGACTTTTGGAAAACGATTTTCTTGTCCCCATTTATTAGTTTTGTCCCCATTAGTATATATGCCTCAATATACCCCATAAGATAGCTTCCACTCTGCTAAATTGTTCCTCTTCCTATGCAAACAAAATTAATGTGTTTGAGGGAAGAACTCAATGCCCTATGAGGAAATTTCAATGCCTATTTGTTTTGCTATTCACATACAAGCAAACTGGGTGTCCTGATCTTTTAATGAGGTGGTAAATCACTGGCCATTATATTTAATAGCAACTGATTGACATTCATTGTTCTTACATTCACTGTCAAAGTATTGCAGCATATGGCCTGATTAATCTCACCAGCCTCTCATTCATCTTTGTTTTTACTGCATGTGTTAACCATAAAATTATTTAAGAAAGATATCCACCATCTCTTATCTATATTGTTGTACATGACATTGCTATGAGAGAGTACATTTGTCTTTCATGCCTTCTTCTGATCACAAAATGAAGATTTAAATATTTCACCCTTTCTATAGACTCAGAGGATTTAGAAATAGTCCGTAATTCTCCAACCGCTCATTCATTTATTTGGGTTCAACCCTGTTATTGCAGTATCTACATTAGCTCTTAGTGAACATCAATGACAAACCTCTCACAGGCAGCGACTGTAGCATTAGCCCACTTAATATCTGTAGCCACTTAACTGGAAAAATGAGAGCTATGAAAACTGACATAAAGCAAGCAGTACTTAAATTGTGACACAACACGAAGGAAACTCTAAAATAAGGAATGAAGTAGGGCAGACTTCAAGCATTTACAAAATGGTCAGCAAAGACCATGGTGCAAAGGGGAGAGAGGACCAAGTCTTCCACGTATTAGTCAAGTGCTGAAGTGTATCCCTGTTGTGCTGGTTTTGGCTGGGATAGAGTTAATTTTCTTCACAGTAGCTAGTACGGGGCTGTTTTGGATTTGTGCTGGAAACAGTGTTGATAACACAGGGATGTTTCCATTACTGCTGAGCAGGGCTTACACAGAGTCAAGGCCTTTTCTGCTTCTCACCCCACCCCACCAGCGAGGAGGCTGGGGGGGCACATGGAGTTGGGGGGGGACACAGCTGGGACAGCTGACCCCAACTGACCAAAGGGATATTCCATACCATAGGACATCATGCTCAGCATATAAAGCTGGGGTAAGAAGAAGGAAGAGGGGATGTTCGGAGTGATGGCGTTTGTCTTCCCAAGTAACCGTTACGCGTGATGGAGCCCTGCTTTCCTGGAGATGGCTGAACACCTGCCTGCCCATGGGAAGGAGTGAATGAATTCCTTGTTTTGCTTTGCTTGCGTGCGCAGCTTTTGCTTTACCTATTAAACTGTCTTTATCTCAACCCACGAGTTTTCTCACTTTTACTCCCCGATTCTCTCCCCCATCCCACCGCATGGGGAGTGAGTGAGCGGCTGTGTGGGGCGTAGTTGCCATCTGGGATTAAACCACGACATCCATGCCATATTCCCATGACAGTAACACACTTCCATACTGAGACTAATCATGACTGTGGGCCTGCACTGCAGTGTCTCAGCTAGAGAGACACATTAGCCAGTTGCAGCACTGCTGTAGCTCCTCCATCTCCCAGCAGATGAAAGATGGAGTGGAAATGGAAAAAAAAAAAAAGCGTGACACTGTACTAGGAATACACGATGTCCGTGCAATGAAGGAGACACAGAAGGTAGAACCTAATGAGAAGGTGAAAATCTTCTCACTCCTGCCCAGGTGAACCTGTGTTTGCCTCAGAGACACGCAGCAGTGGCCCAGAATTTCCCAGCCTTTCCTGNACACAACACGAAGGAAACTCTAAAATAAGGAATGAAGTAGGGCAGACTTCAAGCATTTACAAAATGGTCAGCAAAGACCATGGTGCAAAGGGGAGAGAGGACCAAGTCTTCCACGTATTAGTCAAGTGCTGAAGTGTATCCCTGTTGTGCTGGTTTTGGCTGGGATAGAGTTAATTTTCTTCACAGTAGCTAGTACGGGGCTGTTTTGGATTTGTGCTGGAAACAGTGTTGATAACACAGGGATGTTTCCATTACTGCTGAGCAGGGCTTACACAGAGTCAAGGCCTTTTCTGCTTCTCACCCCACCCCACCAGCGAGGAGGCTGGGGGGGCACATGGAGTTGGGGGGGGACACAGCTGGGACAGCTGACCCCAACTGACCAAAGGGATATTCCATACCATAGGACATCATGCTCAGCATATAAAGCTGGGGTAAGAAGAAGGAAGAGGGGATGTTCGGAGTGATGGCGTTTGTCTTCCCAAGTAACCGTTACGCGTGATGGAGCCCTGCTTTCCTGGAGATGGCTGAACACCTGCCTGCCCATGGGAAGGAGTGAATGAATTCCTTGTTTTGCTTTGCTTGCGTGCGCAGCTTTTGCTTTACCTATTAAACTGTCTTTATCTCAACCCACGAGTTTTCTCACTTTTACTCCCCGATTCTCTCCCCCATCCCACCGCATGGGGAGTGAGTGAGCGGCTGTGTGGGGCGTAGTTGCCATCTGGGATTAAACCACGACATCCATGCCATATTCCCATGACAGTAACACACTTCCATACTGAGACTAATCATGACTGTGGGCCTGCACTGCAGTGTCTCAGCTAGAGAGACACATTAGCCAGTTGCAGCACTGCTGTAGCTCCTCCATCTCCCAGCAGATGAAAGATGGAGTGGAAATGAAAAAAAAAAAACAGCGTGACACTGTACTAGGAATACACGATGTCCGTGCAATGAAGGAGACACAGAAGGTAGAACCTAATGAGAAGGTGAAAATCTTCTCACTCCTGCCCAGGTGAACCTGTGTTTGCCTCAGAGACACGCAGCAGTGGCCCAGAATTTCCCAGCCTTTCCTGTTAAGAGTTCATACCTGAATCTTGCTTTCCAATGTCTCAAGGCATTAACTCTTCAGTAGATGTGCACCTTTCACTCTCCTACTGTTTTGAACAATTGCAATATTGTTTCTTATTACCCAAACTACACTATAGACACAAAGTCAAATGTGCATGCATGTGTCTGCACATACATAAATGCTACATCATCTTCCACAGCCACAGCACCATTGTGAGGAGTCTTTACAACCCAATTTTACACCATGCATTCTGCATGGTTTTCTTTCTGCAGTTGCACCCTACTGTTATGTGAAGCTCTCCAAAGCAAATGCAGACTAAAATCAGCATTTTTTCACTTCTGTGGCTGTTCACGGCTCTATCCACAGCGGAACAGACCATGATGAGGTTCTTGCCCATTTTAATGGGCCACTCCTGGGAAAGCTCTGAGCACAACGAAGGGTGTTGTGGAAGGTCATGAAGACACTCTGGTAGTATCAGATCCCGTGCTGAAGATTGTGTGAGCTGGCTGTATTGGCCAGGAACTTGCTTTAGTTCAAAACCTGTGAAAATTATCAACACAATTCTGCCTATTCTCCACTGGAGGCATAAATCTTGTCATAGGAATAAGAGACCAGTAAATCCTGGAACCTCGAATTTCTCTTAATTCAGACATAGAAAACAAAGAAAACATTCTTTAAGTATGCAATCCTATATTTAGAGCTCGTAAAGGAGCAACAGAAGACAGAATTAAAAAATATTTTCAACTTAACAGCTTACTTTTAATAGTAAGAAACCACTTAACCCCTAATAAATTTAGCCCAGCTAGGTTTTTAACATGACAAAAGACAAGGAACAAAGTTCTCTAAAAGGGATTCAGGTAAGGGTGCATCTTTGTTTAAATGAACTTGGAGAAATTTAACTTCTCCACAGAGAAACTGACCTCCATTGACCTGAGAGGAAGCAACCACTTAATTCCTCTACTACCATGACTATGCCTGCTGCTGAGCTGTGGCGGTCAGAAAGGCAGCATCTTCATTTTCCATCTAGAAACGTGCAGTCACCTGAATGCAATCAGAACAGGCTGTTTCTTCCTTCCATATTTATCTTAAGAGTTTAATCCAGAAAGTCAACATCAGGTATTACTACAATCATCTGCAAAACTTCCACTAATGTCAACGGAACTGGAACTCGGTACTAAGAAAATACACAGAAAATTACCCTGAAGAAATCAATAGCAATGGGATTCAAAGCATTACAATCTGAAGGATTTCAAGAGGAGTTCTTAGATGGTAAACTTTCACTCAGTGTGAAATAAATGTCTAGTTTTTTTAAGTGATAATGAAAGCCATGACAATGCAAATGGGTAACAGATCGATGTGCTGTTACATCTGAATATAGTTCTATAGTAGTACCCATTCATTTCAATGGGATGTAGAAATCTTAAAGCAACTACAAATTCCTGAATGTCAATACCACTAGTGATTTTTGTGTCAATCTGACAAAAACGACTGGTAATTTTGTAGTTCAGTCAGATCTGTCACATCCTTGTGCTCCTTTTGTTTGAATGGCTTTTAATTGCTTTAATAATAGCTAAAGCAGTTCATTTCCTTAAAGAAATACTATAGCACCTGCAAGATGGCAGCTAACCACTTGGCAACATTACCTTCTACCACAGAGAACAGGGTTAGATTACATTTTTTCTGTTTGTGATGCACACATAGCTTTATTTCTTCACTTTGCTTCTACAGGACAATAGATCTCTGAGGAATGAAAACAAAACAAGCATGCACAGTCTCAGCTGAGTTTACATTTATTAAACAGCAGCGATACTGTTGGTACTTTATACCGGTAATTTGTACTAGGATTTTATACTGGTCATTTCCATACAGAGCACAACAGAAAAGAAAAAAAAGACACTAAAAATGACTCATTTGACATTATCCACTACCTGGTGGCACAGTTCTGGCTAGAGTGCTGTCTAAAGTTATGTTTCTGCAGTTCTAGTTGAAGGGTGTCCTCAGCTAGAGGAGACCAAAACATCTGCCTAGTGGTAGTACCTCTGGCCACTGTCTGGATGTTGTAACAATATAATAATGGGAGTTGACTTAAGAAATTATTAGCCTACTCACCTTTGAAATGAGGGACAATGGGCATAAGTAAAACATACTTCTTATTTAAAAAATAAAGTGTACCTATCTAAGTATTAATTTAGGTTAGATTAGCAAAAAAAACTTTTTTTCTAAAGATTCCTCAATTCCTCTGTAGGCTTCAAAAAACCATTTCTGTCATCCTGTGTGTACTTGGACATATAAACATTTTAATTGATAGCTTTTTATTTGCTAATGAACCAGGATATACCTTTTGTAGAAGTGTATTAACATGCAAATGCAGAGATCTCTCCTGATTCAGCAGGTCATTTTTACTCTATGTAGTTCAACAGAGTAATGGAGTCCCAGTACATCAGTGTGAAAATTAATGAAAATGTATGACACTGCAATCAGATTTTCAAACAATTAAAAAGTGGAAATAGTAATTGTCACAATAAGTGCACCTTCTATCATACACACAACCAGGTGTGCACATTTATAAACACTATACTTCATGACTTTTCATAATGTGGTATGACTTACTGACAGCTTATTCTTTTCAAATTTTCACATTTTCAAGAAATATTTTGTAAATATGAGACATTTCCACTACAAAAATGTATTTTCCATTACTTATCTCCTGGTTCCATTACAATTTCTTATTTCCCTTCCCACCATTAAGATTCCCCAATCTGCTGGGACCTACAGTTAAACATCTGTGTAATGCTGACTATTTTAAGAATTCAGTATAAAACACATCCCCATTTAGTTTTCATTACAAACGCAAGTGGTTAGAGGGAGCTTAAGATCTCCAGGAGGAACCAGAGGAAATTTTTTAATGGTACTTTTTGCCAGAGGGTACAGGGGAGGTAATGATCCTGTCCTTCTCTCCATCCCCTCCACCTCTAGCTACCTCTAACAGCCTCTTAGCCCCCAAGGGCTAGTTCCCAAACCAATAGTTTTTTTCGTTGTTTTTAATAACAACAATTAACTGTACAAGTTAATCACCAAATTGTTTATTTTCTAAGGAGCAATGACTTTGGATAACATATCTCCAAAGCTGGTGCTTTCCTGAGAAAACATCTCTGTAACTTACAGCATAATCACTTCACAAGTAAATAGAGAAGATCAGGAATTTGGAACTTGTAGCAACCAAATTTTGCTGCAGGCTGGAGCGTAAGATGATGCACTGCCTGATTCAGCTGAATTCTTCTGAATTCACATCATCTTAGAAGCAGCTGAAAATCTCTGCAACAAGAGTCTTAAAAATACTTTAGAGGAACTGCACCATTTTAGATCTTAACTTTCTACTTTTTTTATCACTTAGGGGAAAATTAAAGATATATCGGCCTGAGATTGCCAAGTCAAAGAACACCAAGAAAGGATTCAAATGGTTAACCTGCTCCCATCAGGAAAACATACCATGAAAGAGAGTGAACAGTGAGAGACAGAGACAGTAGAAATCACACTGATAGAAATACATGTATCTGAGAAAGGTGTCACAT
The DNA here is from genome assembly GCA_013400755.1 of Pelecanoides urinatrix. NCBI lineage: Eukaryota > Metazoa > Chordata > Aves > Procellariiformes > Procellariidae > Pelecanoides > Pelecanoides urinatrix. The sequence continues at coordinate 373,939 of VZTQ01005264.1, forward strand.
TCCATTAAGGCTCTAAATTCTGGTTTGATAATTTACAATACAGATAAATCTTAAAAATTGGGCACTGAAAAAAATTCTAAGTTTCATTTAACTGAAAATTAGAGATATTATTTGAACTTGTTATTCAGATGAGACAAAAATTCTGAAACATAAAATAGTGAAGATCAATGGAAAGCAACAAAGCTAGATATAACAATAATGTATTTTGGGAAATGGCGTCTATCTGTGGTCACTTCTCCTCAGTCTCATAGTGATTCCCAGAGCACCTAACCACATGATAGGTGCAAATCAAGTAATGAAGCCGGACTACAATTCAGGCTGCCCCCAGACACATAATGCCGGGGTCCAATGTATATCTACTTTCTGATAGGGGCTGAAAAAAACCCAGTCAGGTGGGTAACTACAGGTATTGGTCACAACCTGATAGTTATGTTTAAGAACCCAAAATAAGAACACGAGAAGCCAAATTTATACCTGATACATTTACTGCTTTTACTTGTATTCACTTACAATGATAATCCTCCTTTCACATTATTTCCTAATACGACATTTGATAAAGTGATATGTACAAACTTTTAACCAGCAAACAAGTTTGCACACTCCTTTCAATGTCAAATACCTACCGCCATTCATTTTGAGTTTATCACCACAAAAAAAGAAAAAGGCCGGGTGTAAAGAGAACATCCTTAATTTATCAAAAGGCCAAACCATTTTCTAATTTTCATCCTCTATATTTATGGCAAAATTTTGTATTAACCAATGTGGCATTCCTGTTATTAACCTGCACTTTCAAGAGAGAAGACAGACCTCTTGTGTATACTTGCTTGGAATACTTGCCGCTATGACATTAAAATTGACAGAAGGGTATTGGGCTCCCGTTGTATTTATTTAAAATCTTTATAGAGAAGCAGCCCATGGAGACATACCCTAGGCACCCAGATGACAGCAATGCTATTGCTGCAACATAATGGCCAGCTGCAAACTGAAGTTTAATTTCATTTTTGTTTATCAGAGGGATCTCTTCTAGCTACTTCCTGTTGCAAAGAAAGAGAAATTTCCACAAATTTTACAGCAGCAATCCTCATGCATTACTGTAACACATGAAGGGAAGTATGAAGTAAAAGACTGTACAGGAGGTTTAAACAAAAAAAGCAAGCTTTGTTATGAAGCTCTGCTGTGAAGAATGGTAATGTTTCCTGATGCAACACAGAGAGGATAATAGCACAATCCACAGTTCAGAAAAAAACAGTGCAATCATGCTACTTGATCTGTGAGTGGAAGTAAGAGGACAAGTACAGATAGCTCAAGAATTTTGTGAGTACTGGGCAGTAGTACAGTAGGAGAGGAAACTGTAGAGGCAAGGGGAAGGAAAGGATGGGGAAAGGGGAGGAGAAAAAAAGGAAGAAAAAAAGGGGATCCTCTCCTTTGGCAGTACTACTGAATAAGTATCAGGAAAGATTTCCTAAAACACAGTGGAAGTATAAGCTCCTGTGACAGGCCCAGATGACAGGGCAGAAGAGACATCCAGGGACATGCTTCATGTTACAAGAACTAGGTACCTTGTTTTGTAGTACTAGAGAAAGCATAGGAAAAGACAATGCAAAAATGCCATTGATTTGCCCATGAAGTGCTTTGATGTAGATACTGCAGGGTATCAGTAACGGGCATGTTGCCATGGGCTTAGTGCCTGATCCAGACAAAGAGCTCAGCTATGACCTTGTTAAGTGTACAAAGGGAGACAACACTGGTGCACAAATATTCTCCCTCCTCCCCCTTTTCTGTGTGGGTGGGCTAACTACAGTCACACGTATGCAATCCCCCAACACATTTTATTGACGTCACATAGAGAAATGATCCAAGTGTTTTATAGCCTATGAGAAGCACTCTCATTCTCTTGAAAGAGAGCACCAAAAGATGGATTTGCAACTCCTATGAAAAGCACTGATAAACCAGCGGTAATGAACCACCTGGTATCTATATATGAGTCTGGTACCTCTGCAATTTCCAGAACCCTAGTTTCTACATAGACCACTGCAGATCCTCAATCTTTCATGAATCAAAAGGTTATAACTGGAGCATTTGAAATTAGAAGTCCACAGCTGTCCACAGCAGAATTAAAACGCATGGGAAATTGCCTAGTCTCTGCATCTGCTCTGTGCTGGCACGGTACAACCATGATGTGTGACACCTGACATTGTGTCAAAGGGGGAGCTATGATCATCCATGACAGTAACAGAAGTCATGCTGATTTTAGTCTGCATTCGCTTTGCAGCGCTTCAAGTAACAGTAGGGTGTTAATGCAGAATGGAAACCGTACAGAAAACATGAGCTAAGCCAATTCACTATTAAGAAAGTCCACCCTGAAGAAATTCCTGTCTGTCTTTCTCTAGGTCTCACAGACTGGCAAGCAGCCTCTCATAACTTTCTCATCAAGCAGTCAATGTTCAGAAAGTCTCATTTTGATTTCACTTAGTGTTATCTCACTGTCACTCTTGGCATATGAAGCAATTTGATGAGCTGTTACCATTTCATTTAGGTATGGTAATCTTGAGGAACAAATTAATTAAAAACTTAAACCAGGCTGACAGGTGTGACTATTCAGTGGTGGTTTTTAAATGAAAATGCATATTTAGAACTTCAGGAAGGCTTGTAATTATTTCAGGTAGGTCAGGTTTGGGATCAGATCAAAATATTAACATAGCAATGTGAAGGTGTAATTTGGTATGTAATTGTTTATGTCCTTGGAAAATCTAAGGAAAACCTATTCAGTATCTCAGCTATTGTGCATATAATGCAACAGTTTCAAAAACAGTTTGTCTGGATATTTTCATTAATATACCCTGCTGCAATTTTCAAAGGGGTTAGGCATTCACAATTTCACTTGATTTAAATAGGAACACTGTACCTCTGAAAATGGAGTGGAGAGTATCAAGTAGGGTACTTGCACTTGAGAAACCACTTCCAAATTTTCAGTACAATGTGTAACTTAGACTGCATAACCACTGTCAAAGAAGCATGACAAAAAGAAAACATCTAATATAATCCTTGGGGAAAATATGAAAAGAATTTGAGCATGAATGCACTGATTAAGCAGGATAGAGCAAAAGAGCTGGTTGTCCACCACATCATACACAATCCCGGGTTTTAGTCTATACAGTCTAGTTTTCAATAGCTAACCGATATTTTTCTATAAACAATTTAGTTGTAATGATAAGAAAATACAATATTGTGCAAAATGTGGACTTGACAACCCAAAAGATCATAGTCCTTTTAAGTACAGAACAGGCATTGCAAGCAGAAGCCAACTCAAATACCATTGCTAACGTGACCTTGTCCCTGGACCCGCACTTCAGTATCTTCCCTAGTGATTTATCTGACTGCAGCTTAGGCTCTGTTAGCAGTGCCCATAAACGGATGCCAGGCCACAGACAACACTCTCATCACGCCAGTGATGCACTGGTTCAGTGCTCAGGGCAAGCTATCTCTGGAGGTTCAAATGCCCACGGCAGTATGCATGCAGCATGTTTCACTCTGAAAATCACTGGCTTTTTCTTCCTTTGTGGAGCATGTCACTGTATACATATATATTCTTTTTGCACACTGACACTGGCAGTCTGTTGATCAGAACTCAGATCACACAGTTTGGACCAGTAAAGTTGTAGAGATAACCAAGAAGTGATTGCTTGTTGTCCCACCAAGCCAATTAGTAACATCTGGGGATGCCTGCATAAGGTGTCACTCTGAAAAGGCTAGGTAGCTCTCCTGGATCATCCAGTCTCTAATATGTCCTGCTTGTGCCTTCCCAGACAGCGGCACAAAGGACAAGTGCTTCCTCTAAGATCACTCTTACTAAAGGTCTGTCACTACACTTTGGATTGATTTAAAATTGCTGTCTTGGATTATATCACTCCTTTAATTTAAGTCTCTTAAGTCTGCTCAGAGTATTGGAAACACTCATTCCTAACCTATTCTCTGGACATAGTATTTACAGAGTTCATAAACCAAAACTGTCTTCAATTATCCTGATTATTTTTGAGAACAAGAACAGCCAAGTCTAAAAGACAAACAACACTGAAAGAACTAATAAAACAAATTACAGAACTGTAATTACAGAGCAGTCCACAACAGAACCACAGAATGGCTGAGGTTGGCAGAGGCCTCTGGAGGTCATCTGGTCCAAGCCCCTGCTCAAGCTGGGCCACCTAGGGCAGGCTGCCCAGGATCACATCCAGACGGCTTCTGAATATCTCCAAGGACCAAGACTCCACCACCTCTCTGGGCAACCTGTGCCAGTGCTCCGTCACCCTCATTTTAAAATGGAAAAAAAAAAAAAAAAAAAAAAAATTGTTTCCTGATGTTCAGAGGGAACGTCCTGTGTTTCAGTTTGTGTCCATTGCCTCCCGTCCTGCCACTGGGCAGCAGTGAAAAGAGCCTGGCTCCCTCTTCTTTGCACCCTCCTTTCAGGTATTTATACATATTGATATGCTGTCCTTGAGCCTTCTCTTCTCCAGGCTAAACAGTCCCAGCAATTTCAACTGCTTTTCATAGGAGAGATGCTCCAGTCTCTTCATCATCTTTGTGGCCCATCACTGACTGGACTCCCTCCAGTAGCTCCAACTCTCCCTTGTACTGAGGAGCCCAGAACTGGACACAACCTTCTGGTGTACCAGCCACTCTTCCCAGTTTGGTGTCATCTGCAAACTTGCTGTGGGTAACACTCTGCCCCATCACCCAGATCATTAATGAAGATGTTGAACAGGATTGGACCAGACCCAGTACTGACCTCAGGGGTACACTGCTAATTACTGGTCTCCAACTAGACTTCATCCCACTGATCACCACACTCTGGGCCTGGCCATTCAGCCAGTTTTCAATCGACCTCGCTGTCTGCTCATCCAGCCCATACTTCATCATATCCTCTCCATGAAGATCTTATGGCAGACAGCATTGAAAGCCTTACTGAAGTCTAGGTAGACAATATCCAAGGCTCTCCCCCCTCATCTACCAAGCCAATACTTTCATCACAGAAGTTTATCAAGTTTGTCAAGCATGACTTCCCTTTGGTGAATCCATGCTGACTACTCCTATCACCTTCTTGTCCTCCTACTGCCTGGAAATAGTTTCCAGGATTAGCTGCTTTATCACCTTCCAGGGACTGAGGTGAGGCTGACCAGCCTCTACTTCCCTGGCTCCTCCTGACTGCTTTTTTGAAGTGCTTATAAACATTGGAAATTTACTTCTTTCCTTTGTTGAAAAAATACAATTCTTACTCTAAGAGTTTCTCTTAGGTGCTTCAAGAAAACAAAAAAGCTACTGTAAGGCTAGGACTGAAATGTCAAAATTATAAGAAAGGTATTTTCTTCTTCAAAAGATTTTATCTTCATTTAGTTTTTATCTTACCTGAATCTTCTAAGTGCCAAATATAGTTCCGTATAGAGCAATCAAAACTTTTAAAGTTGAGATACATACATTGGATTATGCAGTGATTATTCTGCAATAAATACCAAAGACAATTACAGAACTATGAACTCATGAAGTGATTATGATATCCACATTTTCTTTTTTATGGTTTAGAATTAACTATATACATGTACATTCCTCTATGAAAAGCAGCAGAATAATGAATTTCAGCAGTATGACATTTGCCCCACTAAAGAAACTTTGATATAAATAAGGTCTTAAAAGTTATTATCTACAAAAATAGTTTTTACATAGTGCTATTTGCACAATAGAATTCCATTTCCTCCTTCATTGTATTTATGAACTCAACTTCTGTGTAAAACAATTCAACTAGTCTAATATCCTCATTTAACAGATGAGAGACTTCTGGGGTATAGAAACTTCAGGAATTATTATATAGAGACATCTTTGAAGTAAGGGGTACATGTAACACTAAAAAAGTACCGTATCGCTGATATAAGGTCTAGATAAACCTTAAGTTCCTGAAACTGCCTGGGGAAGATTCATGTAAAATTCCTGGAAGGTAAACAAATGGGAAGCATGGACCTCCACAGTCAACACTGTTCATCTTCACAGAAACTGTGTGTATTAGGAGACATTAAAAACTTAACAGAAGACTGAACTTGTAACTCAGCAGAATCTTAGTCAAATCCCGTGAAAATTACCTTGTAAACTGATTTTTTTTTTCATTAGTGTTTCCACTCTAAAATAAATGGTACAAAGCTGTCCAAAGGTTGTCTGGTTGCTGTTTAACCCCACTCCGTGGAAGACCAGAGTCATGATAGAAGCAGTGAAGTCTCTGTCAGAGTTACCACAGTAAGTTACAAATATAAAGACTTTAAAAATCCAGTTCTGAGAGCAGAGAATAGGGAACCACTGATAAAAGTGACACCATAAAAATAATTCTAAAACTGCAATAAATACACATAGGCAAACAAACGAAATTAGTGCCTAGGAACTGCTTTTTACTTCAGTGCGCCTGAGATGCTTCATCCTGTTTATAGCTTGGGCACAGGAACCCGCAGCATCCCCTTAAAAAGGAATACATAATACCCTTCACATCAAAGCTTGCTCTGGCTGAGATGATTTCCATAGCCAGGAAAAAAATGTACATTTCCTAAATTAGACAGATATCAACACTTTAAATAACAAGCTTCTCTTACTGTAAGACACAAGGACAACTTTTTTCTATTGGAAACACAAAGCTTTGAATTAAAATTTCTGTCCATGACAAGTTATCCTTATGTTTACACAACAGTCCAGATTTTTAGACCTTACTATCTGAAGAAAAAGCAAACTAAGGTAACCTCAGGCCTTTTGTGTGTACTCAGGTATATTAATCCAATGCAAAAAAAAAAAATCCAATGCATAGCTGGACAGCTATTCCTGTGTTGTAATTTGGCAGCATTAATTCATGTGCTGCAGACAACTTTCTCTAACTACGAGAGCTTCATCAAGATGTCTGTCTCAGTGAGAATGAATCCCTTATCCATGGCAAGAAGTGCTCTCTGAGATGCTGAACTGTTTGGTTGTAACTGATGGATGATAATCTCACATGTTCTATATTACTATCCTCTGCATTTCAAAAAAAAAAAACCAAGAAAAATTACCTCTGTTTCTCCCAGATACCTTAAGATCAGTGGACTGATTAGCTAAGGGTTGTTTTCTAGGACAACTGGTTCTTGGAATTCATCAGCTAAGGGAAGATAAATGCAAAAAAGATAAAGAGGTTGAAGAGATGTACAACAGAAGTCACGGGTGGGACTCACATGACATTGCTCACTGGAACATCTCTAGCTATACAGAAGTCAGAGCATATTACTGCTTAACTTTTAAAAAATTCATCCGGATACTTCTTGAAATATTCATGCATGACTGACAGCAGAACCAAGACAGTTCCCACCAGGACACGACTTGCTCCACAGCAATGAGGTTTCCTACCCTCTGCAGGTAGAAGAAATCTCTACCACAGAAAGTGCTGATCCCCTGGAAAACAGGGATGTAGGGATGTAGCCCAGCTGTTTGAATAACTAGCTTCAAGGGAAGGTAAGTTGTTCTGTCATACTGAGAGTGGAAGAAACTTCAAGAAGCAGTAGCATTGCCACAGCTTATAGCAAAGTCTCAACTGCCGCTTCTTTGTCAAGAACATTCCCTCCAGCATTTGTGAGCGTGGGAAAAAAAACTGAGGTCTTGAGGTGACAGCACTGTTCCCATGATGGCCTAAGGACATAGGCAAGGCAAGATGTGTAGGCATATTCAGGTATGAAACAGAAGTCTTAATATTTCAAATATATAAAGGTCCACAAGTCCAAAAGCTCATCTAAATTTCCAGCTATGTTAGGAGGTCTAATGAGATACACCATCTGTGCTTGTAGATAAAGCATTTGTGCTTGCATGTATCTGCTACGCACGTGCTAAAGCAGAGTGAATACAGTTCACCCTGTACAAGATTCCTCAAAGCTTTATGGGCCAAACAGGACTGTCCTGCAATTTTGGCAGACAGCAATATCCCCCAAAACAACACACAAAACACCAGCTGTGCTTTATCATCATTGCTTCTATGTATTGTCCCTACTATACACTGTTACAGAGGAAAATCCCAGGAGATCTGAGTGCAGAAAATATGAGCTTCACAGGCCAGGCAGAACAGATGAAGACAAAAGATTGGGATTTGTGAAAGAGAGGTAAAGACACCTGAAGCTAAAGTGGAGAGAAACGTAACACAGAGTGCTAAGTGATGAAATACAGGCTATAGATTAAGAGGCTGAAGGAGAGTTTTACAACTAATACGCTATATTTCTCTCCTGGAGTCCTGGTTCAGCAAGCTGAACATGACCCAGCAGTCTTCCCTGGCAGCACATAAAGCTGGCAGTATTTTGTGCTGGAGATTATCCCCCTCTGCTGAGCACTCACTAGACCACATCTGTAATGCTGCATCCAGTTCTGGGCCCCAAAGAAAGACATCAATAAAGTGGAGTGAGCTCAGTGAGGGCCATCAGGATACTCAGGGTGTTGGAACTCCTACCCTGTGATAAACGGCTCAGGGAACTGGGTTTGTTCAGCCTGCAGGAACAAAGGTTTTGGGGAAACCTAACAGCAGCCTGCCAATGCCTAAAAGGACTTATCAAGAAGACAGAGCCAGGCTCTAAACACTGTGCATGGTTGCAGGACGAGAGACAACGGGGTAAGTTGAAACAAGGGAGGTTCAGATTGGCTGTGAGGAGAAACTTACCATGAGGACAGTCAAGCAGTAGAACAGGTTGCTCATAGGGACTGTGTAGTCTCCATCTTTGGAGGTTTTCAAGACCTGGCTGAATAAAGCCTTGAGTATTCATTCTGGTCTGACTTCATAGTTAACCCTGCTTTGAGTCTAGACTAGAGATCTCTTGAGGTCCTCACTAACCTGAATTATCCTATGATCCAGAGCCTGGACTATGTTCATAAGATGCTATAGTTTATAAGAAGCTTAGAAGTATACTACTTTAAACCAGGCAATCTGCACCAAGCAATTTGTTTCTAATAGTGACCAACAGCAAACCTTTAGCAAAAGTGCTAATGACTGAAGAAAGTATACAGTGATCACTTCCCTGCTATTCATCTCGTCAACAGCTCTTTGTGTTCATCTATTCCCATCCAGCTTGGCAATCAGTTGAGAGATTTCTGAAATCTCACCATTGCCTTTGCTGTCAGCACACATCTGAAATCATCTCCAAAATTAACTTACACTCCTATCTAGCACGTATCCAGGTAGAAAACAAAATTCTGCTAATGGTATGTACATTGTTTAAAATGAAAGAGGCTGTGAAACTGATAGAAGAGTGGGACGAAGGTGTGTATGAACTGGATGTTACTTAATGGAATTTAGATGATTCTACTCAGTTTGTCTACTAATAAACAGCTAATAAACAGAGTTCACAAATTGCATTGAATGCTCAACTAATTTCTTTCATACTTTACCCTTATATAACTCTGTCTTTCTTCAGTAAACAGAACAGACCTATGATGATGAATGAGGATTATGCAGAAGGAGATCCCCTTGCTGTAACAGTTGGGAAGGGTTTAGCAAATAAGCTAGGGAATGCTCAAGAGAGAAAAAATCTAGGGCTAAGGGAGTCCAGTGATTTCCTGGGGAATGTGCCAAAGCTATACATAGCAAATCACATAACCAAACTTTTCACAGACTTTTTTTTTTTTTTTGTTTAGTTCCTCGATTCAAAGAAAGAATGGCCAACGCAAATAAAGGCAACAGGAGCTATGGTTGGAAGACACAAAAAGCTACAGGCAAGCTAAGTATTCTAATATGACTGGTCTGAGGGTCAAGCTGGCCAGCCAATTAATTGTACTCTCTGCACTTTAACATTAAACTCAGCCTCTTCATACCTTAAGAATGTCTTAAAAATAAACTGATGCCGGAAGCACCACTTATAAGCACCATGAAAAAGCCCATAAGGAAATTATTCAGAGACTGCTGTGAAAAGAGATTTTTAAAGTGTAATAACTAGGAACTAGAGCCACAGGAAATTCAATAGGGATTACAAAAGGTTGAATGAGTAGCTGCTTAATGGCATAAATTCTGTGAAATAAAGCAAGTTCTGAAGAAAACCTGGAGAGCTGATCATGCAAGTAAAGTCTGTCAGTGAATATATAGGTGGGAACAGATTTAACTCCAATTCTTAGTTTTGTGGGTTTTTTGTTTGTTTAAGTCTGTTACTTTAAGACAACTTTTGCACATATGAAGCTTCTGATTGGTATCATGTAAGTGTGATGGTCTAATAATTAAGAGAAGTTAAGTCTGAAACAGTTATTAAATTCACAAACACGTCTGAAACAACGGACAAGTTTTCCACAGCTCCTGCTGCTTTTAGAAGAAACCACCAAACCAAAGCTCAGTGAAGGTTAAGTAGATTTTTTTTTTTTTTTTTTTAAGCTTAGTTTAACCTAGTAATATTATTCAGGCTATTTGAAATCTTTCTTGCAGCAGGGTAAGGAAAAGCAAGATAGCTTTTTTGTTCTTCTGAAGATCACTTTCACAAGGGGTGCAGGATTGCACATAGCTCATAAGATGGTAAGCCTGCAAGGGATGAAATCTTCTGCATGTTTGCTTTTGAAAAGCAAAGTGGGAAAACAGATTTCATCACACAGCATCATACTGACCATCACACTGATGAAGACTTGTAGATTGTTATATTCACTGAGAATATTAGTGACTTAAGCCAGAAGGGTAAGTGATAGTACTGATGAGCTGTCATCCTCTGCACTGGCCATCACCGCATGAGGTAAGGACACTCCACTAGTATCTTCTGTCTAGTTCCTGGCCATAAAGGAGCAGCAGAATTAGAAGCAAATACACTTTTTCTGCACTCGCTTCTGATTCTCAAGTTTAATCCCTTCTGCCATTCCACTTTGAATCTTGTTTTTGATCTCCTCCTTCCTCTCCCGCTTTCTACATAGCTCCTTATTAATTTCACTAGGCCTCTCACTCAGTTTTTTGCCCTATCTAGTGCAGTCCGGGTCTCTCTCTCACACTTAGACAACTCCACCTTCCCATTATCTTTTCAGACAATTACAATCTTTTCTTCCAAGAGCCTCCTCCTACTCCCTGAACCTCCCTTCTTTGTCCTAGAAAGATATTCATCCCCTCAAGATCTTTAATTCTTCCCCTTATTATCTAGCTCTGATAAATTACTGCTTGGAGACATTCGTGCCTGGATATTTCTACAGAGAGGATCCTCTGCTGATTTACTTCTTGTTGCAGGATCAAAAAGGAACTTGAGGAAGTGGAACATTTCCCTGCTGCCGCTAAGTACCACTCCAGAGCTGACAGTAGATTGCAAAGAGAAAGAGAAAAAAAGCAGTTCTTCAGGAAAGAAACAAATGCCTACATATGCTTACGTGTCAACTTGAAAGTTTTGCTAAAAATCTTTCTGGTACTGTTGTGCAGTTTTGGCCACTGTCACAAGGCATGAGCTGATAAATGTTATGTCACTTCTTCAGAAAATCTGTCACTTCTTCAGAAAATCTAAACAACTGGTAGAATAAAGCAAAGATAAGAAACTCGTGGCAGCAGCAAAGACAGCTGCCCGCAAAGACAGCACTTAATCCAGATTGGTGCCTGAAGTCTTACCTTCCTAAGAAACCATTGTCTTTTCTATTTCAAAGCCAGTCTCCCAGCAATGTTTGGCAAGCTTCTTTTAATTTTGGAGAGAACCCACTGCATTCCGTGACTGCCTAAAAGGTAATGCCCAATGACACTAGTTTGAAGCAATAACAATAAAACTTTGATGATTCATACAATTGGTTCCAAGTTTATCTATGCCAGTTGCCAAGCAGTTCTTTTCAGTTTTCACTTTGATCAGAGAAAGTGACCCTGCTGTCCTTTTAATACCAACTGTAAAAAAAGCTTGCAGTTAATTCTTTAAAGTTCAAGTGATTCTAATGAAATCTCTTATGACCAAAAAGGCAAATTAATGCTTTAGTTCTGTATCTTGATAGTTTAGGGAATTTGAAATCTGTCCCAGATACACTAGAGTAGGGAAGAAAATATTAACAGGACGAAAAACATCAGGATAAACATATTAACATGTCACCAGAACTAGCAATATTTTTATGCCAATGTTAATTAGCAAAGATTATGAAACAAGAGTACAACATGTTTTTAAAGCATTTGATGAAAAGATGACAAAAACTTGCATTATTTCTACATAAGCAAAATTTATAGGCAGCTGTTCCTAAAAACATACATGTTTCAGCTCTTCCTTTCTCATTTAGTCAAACAACAGTTAGATAATAGAGCTGAAAACGATTTTGGTACCAATGTATTTATTGCGAAACACATACCTCTCCTCTTTCAAAATACCTCCTTCACCAAGCACACAGCTTTTGCGATGATACACTCTTCCTGCTTGGTGGTATTGCTCTTCCTGTCATCCCACAAATTCTTACTGCGACCACAGCAAACCTCTAACTTACCCTCAGGTGGTATACAAAACGAGGATTTTCTCCCCTCCCTGAATGTAGGTGTTCCCGTCATTCATCAGCATAGCCACTAATAATGTATAAAAACAGAATAGGAGGGAGAACTTCTCCAACATTAGCCTGTTAAATCAGGATGACAACACGCTCTGAGGAACTGACACTTAATAAGCACAGTACACCCTATACTTCATTGCTTATCCTCAGATTCTTCATCTACCTGTGCCCTTACCCTTTTGCAACTGAGGTCTACAAAGTGGCTCCAGGATAGAGTAACAATAGCTAAGTAACACAGGGAGGACACTTGATGTTTAGCTACCAGAAATCAGGATACTGAAGGACAGCTGTCTTCCCATATCTAAGTGAAAAGAAACACTCAAAGAAATGCCAGCAAAATTAGCCTTAAAGACTTGGCATTTTTAGTTCAATATTAGCCAGTGTTCCCTCTCATTCACAGGCTCATCTTGCTTCAGGAAGAGGTGTCAGACACACAACAGTAAGCAAACTATACAAGAATCTGATTGTAAGGAAATTTCTGCCTGCTGTATCACGTGGAGGCTGGCATTTTTTGAGGAAGAGAGTTTATACATAAATGAGACTATAAACTTTGCCATTTTAACTCTTTTTTTTAAACCCTCCAAAGCTCGTCTGCAACAACATCAAGTTTCAAGGCCAAACATGCTTCGGCCAAACAGTCTTTTTTTGCTTGGACTTTTAAAAATACAGTTACAAGCTATCCAGTGTTCTGAAATTTTACCCCACAAAATAGAAAACAACATAATTAAAGAACTACCTGTAGACTTAGAATCACAGAATGGTTTGGGTTGGAAGGGACCTTTAAAGATCATCTAGTCCAACCCTCCCTGCCTTGGGCCGGGACATCTTTAGGTTGCTCAAAGCCCTGTCCAACCTGATTTTGAACACTTCCAATGATGGGGCATCCACAACCTCTCGGGACAACCTGTTCCAGTGTCTCACCACCCTCATTATAAAAAAAAAAAATTCTTCCTTGTATCTAATCAGAATCTACCCTCTTTCAGTTTAAAACCATTGCCCCTTGTCCTGTCACTACAGGCCCTACTAAAAAGTTTGTTGCCATCTTTCTTATAAGTCCCCTTCAAGTACTGAAAGGCCGCAATAAGGTCTTCCCAGCGCCTTCTCTTCTCCAGGCTGAACAACCCCAACTCTCTCAGCCTTTCTTCATATGAGAGGCGTTCCATCCCCCTGATCATTTTTGCAGCCCTCCTCTGGACCCGCTCCAACAGGTCCATGGCTTTCCTGGGCTGGGGGACCCAGAGCTGGACGCAGCACTGCAGGTGGGGTCTCACCAGAGCAGAGCAGAGGGGCAGAATCCCCTCCCTCGACTGCTGGCCATGCTGCTTTTGATGGAGCCCAGGATACAGTTGGCCTTCTGGGCTGCAAGCGCACATTGCCAGCTCACATCCAGCTTTTCATCCACCAGTATCCCCAAGTCCTTCTTGGCAGGGCTGCTCTCAATCCCATCATCCCCCAGCCTGTATTGATGCTGGGGGTTGCCCCAACCCAGGTGCAGGACCTTGCACTTGGCCATGTTGAACTTCATGAGGTTCATACTGGCCCACTTCTCCAGCCTGTCAAGCCTGCTGATCAACCTCAACTCAGTCCTTCTGCTCTCTTAGACAGGAAGTGCCAAAGTACCTGGCAAAGCTCATCTTTCTTTTTTTAACAGACTTGGAGTATGTTGGACAGATTTTCATAGCCTCCTCAAACCACTCTTGCCACATGTTTCACTGAGGAATCTCAAGTTCAGCAGCTATGTTTACTGCGTGCCAGGTAATGAAAAACACTCGGGACTTAGAGATTAAAACCAAAACTCTGCATTTCATTCATGAACTTCAGTAAGAACCAACACAGATCTCCACGGAGCAATGGCACAGTTAAACTTCAGATGCAGAAGTTTACTTCATAAATAAGTCGTGGATCTGTGCACTGCATACAGCTTCTCAGTGAGCCCTGATGGAGCACACAGCAGCAGAGGAAGGATATTTGCACCTCAGTGGTGACACCCCTGCACTAGAGAGCAAAGGTCCTAAGTTTAAAGGTAGATACAGAGGGGAAAAGAAGCGTTTAAAGCTAGCACCTCCACACCTAGGCTAAGAGTGTAACAGCAACCCGATTGCCTTGCAGGGCTCCTCAATAATATCTCATCTCACCTGGGTTGAGCTGAAGCCAGTTTTCTGTCCTTAAAACATGAGTCCCTGAAGAGTTTGTTCATATATTACCCACTGCAGGAGACACTGCAGATCCCCTGAGATAAAATCTAAGGTGGCCCCTGGGGCAAAAGAACTATTGCCTGCAATTCCTCTTGGATGACCACAGACAGGTGGGAACACAATCCAACAGTACTTCACAACCAATTTTTTTCAGAGGCTGCTTATAGAAGTAAACATTTATGCTGCTTTTGTTTACTACAGGGAGATCCTAAATTAACACAATTGTAGTTTCTAACTCACAATCAGACTCATATAAACAGAATTATTCACCTCTGCAGAAGTGTGAGGGGAGAAAAAGAAGTCAGCTTTGTGCCCCCACAAGGCTCTCAACTCTTTTCTCCTCAAGAAGGTATCTCAAGTTGGAGTTAGAAGGTTAGCAGTATAGCCTGCAAATCCAGAAGCACTACAAGCTGGTTCCTGGCTGGCCTGGAGAGTAAACACAGAGCTCAAACTCTGTCTGTCAATAACCTCAGGCAATGAATTCCTCCTAGCTGGTGGAAATGGGGGAAGGAGGTTAATTCACATTCTGGCTGCAGCCTAGACTTCAGTCATTTTATCTGCTAACCAGCGCAAAACCGTTAGCCCATGGCCAGTGCTCCAAGGTGAAGCTGTAACAGCGGCAGAGCTACTGCTACAGAAGAGAGATTTAGCTGTTTTACCAGTTGTCTGACTCCACTGACAACATACTGTCTCTACCTCCACCTTTCTTTCTCTCCCCACTACCATGTCAGAGATAGGAATTCAGTCAAGATGGCAAGGTACCACATGAATATTTCAGACAGTAACCAGACTGCCAGCCGCTCAGAACTGTTTCAATGTGTGAGGCAAGGCAGACTACAGCGCAACTGAAGGAATCTCCATCGGTTTCTCACGTTGCTGTGGTATTTTATCATAAAAAAACCCTCTCTACATACACACGAACCAGTCGGTTTGCTAGAAGACCTACCAACAAAACTTCAGTAATACCTTTGTAGCTCATCTGAGAAAGGCCACATGATAAATATTTCCTTTTATTACCTTGTATTTTCACTGGATGTTCCAGTTGTATTATGGAAGAGGGTAAACAGAAGCATGCCACACCACCTCTCTACATGCTTTACTGATACTTCTATTAGATCCTTCCTATTTCATAGTACTACAGAATAATTTAAATTGGAAGACCTTGTAAGTGACCAGTCCAACCTCCTGCTCAGACTGGAGCAACCTTGCCATGCCTTGACCTGACAATTTTTGAGTATCTCCAAAGATGAGGATTCCAAAACGCTCCGGGCAACTTCTTCAGTGGTTGACCACCATTATCACTATGGTGGGTTTTTTCCTCCTTACGTCTAGTCAGAATCTCCCTTGCTGCCATTTGCCGCTGTTGCCTCTTACTCTCTTACCCTTTCATTGTGGACTTGGGGGAAAAATCCACCCCCATCTTTTCTCATTAAGTAGATTATTTACCAGATAATGTGGTGATCAGGTTCCCTAAAAGGGCTTACTTCTCCTTGCCTGTTTCAAATGCATTTTGAAAACACTGGTACAAGGTATCAGTTGCCTTGACCAATGTGTGTTTCACTAACACACTAAGATACCCTAGTAGGCAAGAACGGCTTGACCTTTACGTTCTTAAACTACCCTTTCATGTCATTTTACCACTGGTGTATCTGTGCCCAGCCCTGCCCTGTGCCGTCCCAGCTCAGTGACCCCTCTCCCCAGGTGGACTCTAGCCCTGGCTCACCACCTCGCCTGCTTCGGTGATGGCAGCCTGTCCCTGCTGGGGTGCTGTGGGGCTGTGCCTTCTCTCCAGCAGCTGCTCCTGCCACACCTGCTACTTCACTTCAGTATCTTTCACCTGAAGAGAGTATGGCCAGCACAAAGGTGCCACTAATATTTTTTGACTAAAGAAATTGTTGGATTCCCTGCAAAGCTGGTTCCCAGTTTATGGCCACTCCAAAAGATCTCCTGCTTTTGACAACACGCTATCCTCCTTAAGAGGCTTTGATTTAAGAGAATAATCAGAGAGTAATTTTCCTCAATGAAAACCTACCAAGTGTTATGTAAAAAACAGTGAATTCCCACATGGATTAATAGAAATAAAGATCACTACTCTGTCAGGCTTACCCTCCTGTCACAACAGTAGCCGCCAGTTTTGCCTCTCCCTCCTCCAGCAATCAACTCCTGGATTGGTTAAGACTGGGGGAGATTAGGAAACCCAAAATAATGGCGGTTCTCGCTTATCACGCATCTTTGCAGGGAGAGCTCTGAACCGAGGCAGCGCGAAGACCGAAGTGGGCAGACAGGTTCTTCCCGAGGTCAGACCTACCCGCCAGCTTCAGGTCAGGTTTACACTTTGAGCTGGGTGGTTGTGATCTTGTTCCCAGAAGGCAGTACCACCCACAGCCCGAGCACCGACCCTCACCGCTCACCAGCCTTGTGACACCCTGCGACAAGAGGCTGCATGTCTTCAGAAGACTCTTCTTGTCTCAGGAAACGCTTCTGTTGCTCTAGCTTAAAGAGATTCACTTTTTAAGACCATTGAAGAAGTGTCTCTGGTCCCAACTACTGCATGGACACATGACAGGCGTCAGTTATCATCGTTTCAGGATTGTCTGTAATTACCAGACAAGGAGCGCTACCATGGAAGTCAATATTTACGCGGCCAATACTGCTTCTACCAAATGTGAGCTCTTCCAGGACACCGTCTCCAGAACAACATCATTTCCAAATTATTTCAAGATGCCTAGCAGCAGATGGACCACAGATTTGCATCGTAAATTAAAATTATCACACCAGGAGGGCAGGGGGGTGAAGAGAAGCTCATTACTGAGTATGAAAAGTCATGAACATCAAGTACTACACACTGAATTAAAGCAACTCTACTCTGCATAAGGATTTTTCAGGCTTCTTCCCATACAGCGATATTTCATCTCTTCCAACAGTTTACTTTAGGGATGTGAAAGGAAGTGACGGATGTAGAGAACCAAATTAAACTCTTAGATCAAAACTATCCATGTCTTGACATCTATCCAAAGATTGACTAGTCTCACTAGAATTTATTTGCAGAAACTACGCTAGTGAGACTAACATGTGGCACTTCATCTATATTTACCACGTTGTTTTCTCAATTTTCAACTGGAAAAACACAGACATTTCTCCACAAAATCTCTGCCAAGTTTGTGGTAAAATTCTTTTTTCAGACAACTCTTGCATTTCCTTCTTTTTCCATATTTCGAAAGCTAAAACATGTTTTTTAGGTGGGTTTTTTTTCCTCTTTTAGTCAAACTGATTTTGGCAGATCATGAATGATCAACTAACACTGCAACTCTTATCTCCCTTCATCTTAAGAAAGAGGAAATCAAACTGAAAAATGCATAAATCAAGGCTCTTCTCCTCTCTTTGCTTTTCATTCTTTTCTTGTATCTGCTAGAAAAGCTCAGTCTATATTTATGCCCATGACTACAGTCTGAAGAAACCAGAAAGAATTAATCATATCCAACTTATGCCACATATTAAAGATAATGGATACAAATCTAAGCAAAGCCTAGGACAGTTAAGGTGCTAACTCATACACTGCTATGCCAAAACTGAACTCCTGGAAGTATTCCTTGGCAACCAAATCTTAAAAAACAAACCAAAACAAACTTGTATGTATGTCTTGAATTCCCCCCTCCCCCATACTAATTCTCAGAATCTAGCCAGGAGAGATTTCCTGAGGTACTGTAAACAGTATCAGGGTTATGTCTGAGCAATTGCTTAGATTTACATTTTCTCTAGCCCTTTTTGCCTAGGGAATCTTGCAAGATTAAAGGTATTATTAATATCATGTGTAACAGTAGTGAATCCAAAAAATAACACCACTTTTGAGTTGTTCCCTGAATTTGCATAGAGCCTACAGATATGCTACAGAGTAAATACGCACGGGATACAGAGACCAGACCCTCATCTAAGGCTACAGAGGCAGGCCTGTCGACACCAGCTGAGTCTAGCCTACTTATGCTACTTACAACAGGGTTAAGAAAAGCAATTTGTTAGAATAATTTAGAATTCAGTTTTAAAATGCCTTCCTAGAAGGTGCGTTGATGCAGGCTTCCAATTTTTCAAGTCCCTAAAAATCAACCACAAATGCAGCACATACTACTGGATTGCCTCCATAATCAACTAATGCCACCACAGCCACTGAGAAGCCAAATTCCCAAGTACTTCTCTTATTCAGTTTCAATACATAAATCTTTCACGAGATCATAATTTCCTCCCAACACACATGTCTCTATTGAAATGGCAACTGATCTTTTACGTTAAATCAGTCTACAATTAGCCGTACATTGTTAGACCACATACTCACCTTGCTGACTCTCAGCCGGCAGCAGTGAACACAAGGGGAAGGAGATGAGAACAGAGCATGCAGAAGAGCGCTCCTGAGAGCGCTCTCCAGAAATCTGCTGCTCAAGAACTTCCCAAGCCAGAGGCTGTGTCCTTGTATTTAGTACCCCTCAACAAACTATTTTCATTAATTTTCCAGGAGTTTTTGTAATCCAAAACTTCTTTTTGCAGAATTTAGTAATGCCCTCCTGGAGTTCCTCACCATTGGCTGGGCATTTAACTAAGCAAAACAGCTCT
Source organism: Pelecanoides urinatrix (assembly GCA_013400755.1). NCBI lineage: Eukaryota > Metazoa > Chordata > Aves > Procellariiformes > Procellariidae > Pelecanoides > Pelecanoides urinatrix. The sequence goes on from VZTQ01005264.1 coordinate 393,225, forward strand.
GTATCACCTGCAGACTTGAAGATCTCACTGTTTACTTCCCTGTTGAGGTCACTGACAACAATCAATGCTTTCACCGTTTGCATATATGAAGTCATATGTCTACCATTTCCACAAACATAGCTTTTGTTTATTCATTCAAAACCTAATGCATGAATATTTGCCCAGAAGCTTGACCCAACACTGCCTTCTCTACTACAAGGTGAGATGGGCTATGGAATCTCACAACAGTAAATGCTGAAATTATGGCGGACTAAACATGAACTGTGAAGATTCAATAACTCCAATGTTATAGCAAACATCATTATAAAGGCTGTGAAAACCTGAGATTCTTTCTGATAGAAATTTTGCTGTTAGGTTCTCTGTACAGACACTTTGTCCTATTTGACAGTCTTCTATTTCACCATATTTTGTAGTAAGATTATTAAGTTCAAATAAAAACAAATGAATGTCACTTATCTCACAGAAGCTATTTACTTGCCAAGGTTTCTCTCTTAAATAGGTACAAAGAAATAACTTAGAAAAGGAAATATCAAACCCAAGCAAATAGAGTTGATTTGTTTCAGCAATGTGAATCTATTGCTTAGTTCCTTTGTTTGCATATTTTTGCATGCCACCTAGTGAGTGTAACAGTGTTGGAAAACTTTAGCTCAGGATTTTCTAGAGAGAAAATGAGTGGGGTTTCAAGGTAAAGTTACTGTAAAGTTACCCCAAAATAGAGGTTATATATGTTTGCTAAATATTTAATGCAACTGGTATTAAAATTTGAATGAATGATTAAGTGAAGAAAAAACATTCCAGTCTATCTGGTATGTGCAGAATTCAAAAAAATGCAAACGAAGCTCCTCATTAAATAAACTGAGTTATCATGGGATATGGCAGAAACACTCTCGAGGATCAGAAACTGGAAAAAAAGCATAGGAGTAAATCAAATATCATAATGATGGAGGTTAACAGTGGGATCCTGCAAGAATCTCGAAAAGAGGTCTAAATAGCGAGATGACAACGTATGCTAATGTTAGTGAATTATTCAGGATAAAAAAACCCTGAATGTATACAGTTATAAGGGAACTCAGGGGAACAATAAAGTGAAAGATGACACCTTGATAAATGCAGAATATACGCACTGGGAAAAACAATCCTAACTGTACATACATAATGATGGGCTCTAGAACAGTTATTAAACTCAAAAACAAATGTTGGAAGCACCAGGAAAAGATTTTTTAAATCAGCAGCTTAATACCCTAAAGGCAGTTAAAAAGATAACTGGAACACAAAAACAATCAAGAGAAGGAAAAGAAGCAGAAAAATAAAACTATGCCAGTGTGTAAGTCTGCAGTATGCTTTTACCTCCACACTGCAATTCTATTATCCCACCACAAAAACAAACAAAAAGATAAAGGAGAACTCGAAGAAGAATATACAGTAGAGAGGATAAGGTAAAACAAATACAGTTATTCACATATTTCTTAGTACATAAGACTTGGAGGGCACAGGAAAAGGTTACCAGGCAAGCAAAAAGAAAACACTTTTTGCAGCATATGCTACTTTGACTGTGGTGCTACCTCCACAGGAAGACTATTATCAAGGTGAGAAATGTATGTATGCTCAAAAGAGGGCTAGAAAAATAGGAACTAGGTCCAATGGCAGTAATTTAATATGATTAGCAAGTTTCTAAGCAGTAATTTGGATTGCTAGATGCTGGGAGAGTTAATCGGGCTCATTCTATACCAGCCCTTCTTGTACACTACCATCTGTTGGGGAGTGCTGCACAGGCAGGCAAGGACAGACACGAGCTCCATACTGGCCCTCCATAACCATTCATATTCTTCAAAACAGAAGGAGGAGGAAGAGATTATAGTGAGATTACACCTCCCTCCTTTCCTTCATTGTATGAATAGTCCTTTATTGTTTCAGAAGACATGGCAACAGGCAAGGAGAAGCATGAACTATACAGTGTCTTAAAAAGCCATTTGCTAGTAAACCTACATAAATTTAAAAAAACGCTGGAGAGGAAGACAAAATCTGGTGCATTAACTGCGAGCAGTTATCTTCCCTTTCCTCCTCCCATTGGCAGGGAAAACCAGTGTGCATTCACTTGGCGAATTTCCTCTTTCCAGTAAAAGGTATTAAAACCTGAAAGAATTATCAAAGCAATTAAAAGAAAAAAATCTTCTAGCCTATTTGGCATACACAGATTTCCAAAAAATGCCAAAGACCCTCACTGAACTGAGTTACTATGGGATATGGCAGAAGACACTCTTGAGGATCAGAAACTGGAATAGCCAAACACAAAAATGACACATCACAGCTTTAAAACATCTGTGGCTATTACATATCTATTTCCATTAGCGCTATGCAGAACACCATTTTTATTTCTTAGTCTGACACAGAAAATATAAAAAAGCCAATTCCTGATCATCAAACCAGCTAAGTTGTTAGTAAGCTCTGAACACTTACACAGAGGTCTCTCAACGTTAGAACTCTTCACAAAAAAAAGGTGATTTTAGGAAAATGCAACAGAAGAGAACAACTAGCAATCACTAACTAATAGAGAAATAAGACACAACACGAAATAAGAACATGAACACTGGGAAACAAGGTGTCATAGAGATCCTCCAAAGGGCAGCAGCAGGAATAAATAACACATAACACATTATCAGCAGGACTGCAAGCTTTCTGTAATTGTGCTTGCTTACAAATTATGAAAGAGAAATGTAGTATTAACTTCAAAGCCATCTAGAGGTCATCAAACCATCTCAATTCAGGGAAGGAACCAGACTAGCCAGTGTTATCAGCCAGAAGGCCTATGTTTGGAGAAAACAGCAGAACACGAAGCTCCACTCCTTAGAAGCTTTTGAGGTTCTGGCATTTTTTTCTCCATTGTAAATTGGAACAAAAATAAAATCTTTTAAACGTACCAGCAGAAACAGAATCCTGTAATGTCTGAAAACAGGAAATTAATTCTACAGCAGTTTTCAAAGCAATAAATAATAATCATAGAATAAAATCATAGAATGCTAAATTTCATTTAGTCAAAAGCCTTCTAAATAGCCTTATGTGGAAGAATTTGTGGTAATGTTATTAGTGTCACTGTTGATATAAAATAGCATCCACATGGCTACATACACTTTTCCTCTAGAATCACAAGTTAGCATGATGCCAGAAATAACAAGAATCATCACAGAAGAGTAAAAATACCCAGTTCAGTTTACTGACATTTCATTCCATTATCTCCAATACAAAAGCAACATTTTAACAAACAAGTCAAACGGAGTTGTGCATTAACTGGTCAGTTAATTCATTAGTGCCTCACAAAGTCAAAAGTCTAATACATTGCAAGCAAATAAGTTGCTTATTAGCAACAATAACATGTTGCAGATTAGCAAATATGCTAATATGTTCCACGCAAAAATAAAATATTTAAAAAAAAAAAAGCTAGCAATGGCAGCTATCATAAGTAAAGTAACACAAAGTACTCTTGATCATCCTAAAAAGCACCAAACAGTAAACACAGTTCATCAACGCATGTTCTAAATGCTAATACAAGGTTACAGTCTCAGGAGAGTGACCATCGGGACTGGAGGACAATCAAGCTCATTATCAGTGTTTAAGGTGTACAAGGATGCACACACTCAGTAATGAAATTTTGCTTACTGAACTATTTTGAAGATTTTCAGTAGTTCCAAATACTCTCAAAAGAGACACTATGACTTAAGCTGTTCAGACAAAAAACAGCCTAGCTCTTCCACTGCCGTACCTGGAGCTCTGCCTTTTTTTTTTTTTTTTTTTTAATCAAAAAGAAGGTTTTAGAGTAGGCTTTGGGAAGCAATGACAAACATTCAGCACTGCAAAATAAATTTAAAAAAAAACCAAACTACAACAACAAAAAACCCACCATCTGTCTTAAATACAGTCCTCTGTATTTGCCATTTTCCCCAGAATGAAATTTATAATTTGAGAAGATACCTAACGCAGCCATACCCTCAGCACATCATCATTTGCAAGCTTAATGCTACCTCCCCCTAGCCTGGACAGAATCCCAAGGCAAGCAACAGGCAGTCAGTGTGAATGAACACGCCGGGACTTGGGGAAGGCAGCGTCCACCTGCTGCAAAACCAAACGCGCTGGGGACTCCAGGACTGTCTGATTCAGCGCTGCAGTATGGGGTGCTAGATGAAGCATGCCATGGGTCTTCTCCTTAATTGAGAGCTAGACTAGTATTTAGTTATGGCTCCAACAATCTGAAAACAAAAAGATACGGTTTCAAGATGTCCTGGTTTCGGCTGGGATAGAGTTAAATTTCTTCCTAGTGTGTTTTGGATTTAGTATGAGGAGAATATTGATAACACACTGATGTTTTCAGTTGTTGCTAAGTACCCTGCTAGTCAAGGACATTCAGCTTAAAAAAAAAACAAAAAACAAAAAAAAAAACCCAAAACCAAACACCCCAAAAACCAGCCAAAACANCCAGCCAAAACAAAACAAGCGTTGGGAGGGAATACAGCCAGGACAGCTAGCCCAGCTGGGTAACGGAATATTCCATACCATGTGATGTCATGCTCAGTATATAAATGGTAGGCGTGTTCCAGGAAGTAGCGATCGCTACTTCCTGGAACACGCCTACCATTTATATACTGAGCATGACATCACATGGTATGGAAGACCCCGTTTGCAAGCTGGGCTAGCTGTCCTGGCTGTATTCCCTCCCAACGCTTGTTTTGTTTTCTTGAGCTGAATGTCCTTGACTAGCAGGGTACTTAGCAACAACTGAACACATCAGTGTGTTATCACCATTCTTCTCATACTAAATCCAAACCACAGCACTAGGAAGAAATTTAACTCGAGCCCAGCCAAAACTAGGACACAAGATCATTAGGGAAAAGAATGAACCACTTTGTTTGTACCCTGCAGCAACAAAAACAGCCCCTCTTTGAACGCGTGAACAGCCCCAGGCTGTGTTATATATATTCTAAGGAATGAGTCCCAGAGAAACTGAAACACATTAGAACTAAGATATGTGTGAATGTTGCTAAAGTATTTCTTACTAATTGCTGTTTATTTAACAGGATGCCTGTGACCAAGATGCAATCATTGAAACGTACAATAAAATCAGAAGGCAGCAAGCCTACAGTTTCCCATCAAGTAATGTGCTGCAATGAACAGCTCTAACAACTGCTACGGCAGACTAAATAGAACTCTGATGATAGTATAACACATTTTCAGTGTTGTCTTTAATTATCCCTTGTGTATCACCTGCTTCTAGTACCAGTGTCCTGGGAGCAGCCGACTGAAATTCCCTCTTGTTTGGCCCAGTGACGGTTAACAAATTATAATTCTAATGTTTATCTTAATATTAACTGCTTCAAAGTTCAGTGCCTGCTGTAGCTGAGGCAGAAGAAACGTAAGGGAGAGGAAGGTGCTACTTGAAAAACTAGATCCCCCCCCTTGGCACACATGGCGTCAATCTCACACACCTCCTCCTCAATTTCAGCTCATGGTGACTTCACTTCAAACATAGGGTTTCAAGTCTAAATAAATGAGTAGCATCTGGTCCTCTGGCAGCTTTTTCTAGTAGAAATTCATACCTTTAGCTTTAGAAATGCTCTCAGTGTTGCTGAACACTTAAATAATAAAGAGACTTGGGCTCAGCTGGCATAATGAAAAGCATTTGATTATACTTTAGGGGTTGGAGATTTTTGTGCTTTATAATTCTTATGTAGTATCTGTCTCAACACTGTCTTTGCCTTCAAACTGGCACGGTGACCTTCATCCCATGCATTCCACTTACTTCAGAAAGATACCAAGAGAAAAGCACAAAGCAAAATGCCACCACTCCAGTTATAAGCTTTTTTACTTTTCCATACAGACATGGAAGGCCATGCTGTGTCACTCACAAGATACTACTTCCCTTCCCATCCATTTTCCCCTCGCATATGACTAAGCTTTTCTCACTTTCCTCATCCTACAGAATATAAATTACAGACTTTCATTCTTTCAAAATCTTTTTCTTACACCAGCTTGGCTGACAATTCAACTCAGCTTTCCAGCTAATTTCATAAGACAGCGTATGTTTCTTCGGGACCAAACCTGGCTCTCCCTGAGCTGGGTGGCATATCTTCTATTTACTTTGAGAGGGGGAAATATCAGATCTTTTTTTAGTTCTTTCACACATGCACACAGTACTTCAGGAATATGAAAAGAGCTATCCATATAATGTCATAACTGGCACTTACACTGATGGATTTATCAACCTACTGTTTCAATCATGAAGAAATACTGGAAGCATGAAACAGTCTTTCAGAAGACTCCCATCTTCCTGTATGAGAATGCTTCATTCATAATCTTGTCTAGCTTTTTCTCCATTCCCTACATTCACAGATATTTTCACTTCTTAAATGGAGATATTCACAGCCTCTTTTCTTGCCTTACAGTAGCTCTGCATTTAAAAATCAGTACTAGATAATCTATTCTCCATAGTTAAATCTATAACTGTATATGCATTTGATATGGTTCAACACAGGTCATAGCAATTCTTTTGCTATTTCTCCAAGTAACTGGTCATCTGCAGAAGATATTGTCCTGAAAAGTCACATGAAAATTGCTAATATTAGGTTTTGTTTTTATAATTAAACAAATCATGCATTTATAAACTTTATTAGACTTGAGCATCTGCTAATCATAAAAACTATGCAAAAGATTAAGACAGGAAGATGAATAATGAGGTGGGAAAATGCATTGAAGGCAGTATCACTTATGTAAAGGAGAAGAGTGTGACACTATTAAGAAGCTATTCCCTTAACTGTGAAGTGAATTTAAGTCCAAAACAATGGGGGGGAAGGGGGGGGAGATGGACTAAGCACAGAGTCTTTTTGGAAAATAAAGATGTTTTGGAGAAGGTAGGAAGCTATTTCCCTCACTGCACTATGTTCTGCACTCTGCTTAATAATACTACAAAATTATAGTTGCAAATTTTTTACAGCTTTTTTGCCAGCAGAACTTCCTTTTAGCCTTCGGAATATTTAACCAAGTAAAGAAAAAGTTACAGTCACACCAAACTCTGGTATGACAATGGGATAATGCCCCATGTTTGTTGCAGTTTGCATCTTTCCCCCAGAAAGGGCGGAAGCAAGCATGGTGTTCACAGCCAGGTTGCTTTTTCATTGCACTTCCCCCAGACATTTCATTCTTTAAGGCCAACTGCCTCCAAAGCTCCACATCTTAAGGACATGGTTTAGTGGGCATGGGGGTGTTGAGTTGACGGTTGGACTCGATGATCTTAGAGGTCTTTTCCAACCTTAGTGATTCTATGATCTGAGTAATGAGAGCTCAAGGGCCAAACAAATGAATAAAAACCCTCAAGAGTCATATCCATTATATCCATACATTTAATCAAGTTTCAGTTTTTATATGGTCAAGCATAAAACAGCAATATACAGTCTGTGAACATAAACTTTGTGTAAAGCCACATCAGCTCACAGAGGTAACAGAATCAGGCCCCAAAAAGAGGGGAAAAAAAGAGGTGGTTAGAAAAGTGGTGGAAAAGTGAATTCTGTCAAAGAAGAGGATCTGGATGTTGACAGATGCTTGTACTTAGTATCAGTGCACTCCTCCACTGACACAATAGCCCCAGGGACCTTTCAAGCCAACACTTAAGTGGCCCTACTGCCAGAACAGGAGACTCAGTCAATCCTCTACCCACCAAAGCTGCACATTTCCTCTCCAAAAACTTAAGCAGAAGATGTAGCAACTTATCTGTTCCAACCTGTCTCTTTCTTTTAACCTTAAATATTCACCAAGCTGAGTCAATGCCTGCTTGCTTTTCCAATATTTTGGTTTTATAAATGCATGAACACAGGTAAAGAGGTCTTTTTTCAGCTTTATGTTGGTGAACTACATGGGAGAAACACTAATGGGCTATTCACTCTGAGTATTTATGGAAGTACAATGCTACCTGTTCATGGAGGTTTGGTTTCTGTGTTTAACAAGCTGTAAAGTATCTCACTTTTTTTTTTTTTTTTTTTTTTTTTTTGCTTAGAACTCCCAAGATTTCCCTCTGTCAAACTCCTGTTCTCTCTACAACAGAGAACATCAGAACTAACTGGACTGAAACATCTTCATCCATGATGGAAACTACTTCCTACAGGACTTGTGTGCAAGTGAGCTGAACACCGGACATCATTTCCCAGGTCTTGGCTGTTCTGAAGGGCAGTTATTCCCAAGTTAAGGGGTCAGGACTTTGACTTTACAGTTCCCACCCCAGCTAAATAACCAGAACAACAGGGTGAAACATAAGGAAGAGAAACAGTTTCAAGCATTTCCATATTTAGGGTGAAACAAACATAAAAACTCACTTTAATGGCTTAGTTGTATAATCCACTTCACATTTTTAAAAACTGTGTCAGACATTTGGACAAGGGTCATTACAAGGCAAAAGTTAAATATATTTCAATGACAGGAGAATCTTCAGTGGCAAATGAAAAATGGAAATCATGCCTGTGTCTTATTTCTTGTCAGCTGCAACAGAGTGAAGTGAGGAAAAGGAAAAACAAAATTACACTTGAATGAAAGCATATACTCTGAATTTTTGAGAAAAAAAGCAGGCGCAGCTTAATTAGCATATTCGGACTTGACGAGTAACACAGGGATACCTGAAGGATGACAGAGGCCTTCGACAACTCCTCTCCCGCCATGGAACTGAGTAAGTACCAAGACCAGCTTTTTGACATACGGACACCCATATGCTTCATTAGCGTGATTTTGCTTTTGAGTCACCACATTCAAAATTATCCTCTTAATTTTTTTTTTTTGCCCAATGAATATAGAAGGCCAATATCCACATCCTAAACTGAATTAAAATCCAGGCTGCATAATTTATTCTTTCTGGAGCTCATGGGAAAGTCAGACATAATGCTGGATTCACAATCTCCAGGTAAGTTTAAGATACAAAACACATACAATTTACGTATGTATACTGAGAAATCATTCTATTGCATTTATATTCAGTAATTAAATCACTGTAATTACCCACTTTGTTTCAGAAATGTAACAAAAGAGAAGGAAAGAGTCTTTAGACATGAAAGGCTTTGCAGTTTATCCTGTTTGTTAAAAGACAAAATGAGCCAAATATTTGCTTTCTTTTTTTTTTTAAAATACTGATGCTGATATGTAATTATAGTTTCTTCTTCCTGAGGTCCCAGACTGACAATTAGTGAAGCTCTTGTGCAAAACTGAACAAGCAGCTCTCACTTCAAATTATCTGTCTTTCAGGAGTATTTATTATGGCTAGAGTCAGATGCCGGCACAGGAGCGCGCACGATATTGCAAATCTCAGTTAAACATGCATTCTAGTAAAGGCCAGGACTATGAATAGCTTATTTATTCCAAATATTTTCTATGACAACATACAGTCCTGAAAAAAGATGGTTTCCATTGATAACCCTACTTCTAATTTTATGTGTCACCTTCATCCAGCATCACAAAAAAAACCTTCCAGCAGCAATCAATATGACTGTCAATCAACCAAAACTGCAACCATATCCAAAAAAACAAATCAGTGCAAGTCTTAAGCAACTACAGAAACATAAGAAAATCAAAATGGATCAGACCAGAAGTCCATCTAGTCAGTATCCTATCTCCAACCACACTGATAAAAATCACTGTTGTCCTGAAGAACATGTGGGCCGAGGACCCCACCTCACAGTCAAGTTTACCACTGACATCTTGACCCCAGTGGTGCCACTGGCTTTGGATGCCACACACATTTTTTTAAGTTCACCTAAACCAAATGATGTAATCCCTCCCTTCATTCATCGAGTCTTCTCCATATAATCATATCCAGCCATTCATCTAAGTAAAACTATATTTATAGCAGACATATAAAATTATTTCCATTACTGCTCAAGGTTGAAAACTGCCTTGTAGGAAAAGTTTAAATTTGTATAAAATCATCTTACTACATATTGTCATAATGGTGATTTGTGATCCCTTAAACAAGTCAATATAACAATTTTATTTTAGGAACCAGAACCAAATAAAATATTTTGCAGAGTAAATTACAGTAACTACATTGCAAGTTGCTAAACAACTGATAAAAAGAAATGTCAAAGAAGATATACCTGGTGAATGTTAAAGTCACCTTTATCACAGCACAGTTAGCTACTTCAGGGGTGTTTACCTGTAACAGCTTTGTTTACATTAAGACTAGAAACACTGACCCAATGTCTTTTTCTGCAAACACACTGCAAAAACAGTGCCAGGTGTCTCCGAAGCCACAAGTACTTCTATGAACTCTAGCTGAAAGCCTTCTTGCTGAGCAGCTGCTCAGATTCGGGCCTCGTGAGGAGGACATGTACTCCTGGAGTTCCCAGGGAACTCTGGGACAGCTCGAAATCTTCTGCCACAATTTACTGCCAGTTCCACTAATCTGTCCTCAACTAAACCTGCAATGAGATTAAAATAATCACTCGATCATCCTAGCCTCCCTCTTCACACACATGCACAAATTACTCTTCTCTGTTATATTATTTTCTCTCACATCATTGTTAGCTGCCCATATCACCACGTAAGAATTGCCTGAAGGTCTGTTTGCTTCTTTTGACTTTGAATGCAACAGGGAGTAGAGATTGCATCATATCAAGGATACTGCTTTAAAACAGTTGTCTTAAAATGGCAAAGACTAAAACCGTGAGAGTGGGAAGTAAAAAACACAGATGTCCCCTTGATTAGCAAAGGGACACAAGATACCAGCTAGCAATGACCAAGAAATACATATATAAGTGCTGGAGAAATCAGAACAGAATGCTTGTGGCCTCTTCTCCCCATCCTGATAAGCCCATCCCCATCTCCTGATAAACCTCCCTCCACAGCCATTGGAAATCCAAGTGTTTTAGAAGGGCACCGTGAATCACCAGAAGCAGAGACACAGAAACTCCAGGGGACTGCACCTTCCAGCACGAAAGGAAATGACATGCTGCAAATGTAATTTAATTTTGACAAACAACAAGAACTTTATGTACTATGGCCTGTGGAGCTTGCTTACCCTGTCTATGGCTAAATAACTTCTTGCTCACATCTATAGCTTGTACAGCCACCGGCTGCAGAACCATTCACACAGGAGCCTACAACAGGCACATTAAACCCTTTCCCTCACAGATGTAAGGGTTTCTCAGTTCTACCAGGAAAACAACTTCTCTCAGACTTGTAAACCAACTTACAGTTTTGTTTTATAATTCATGCTGGTTCCCATCTAACTATGCTCCTTATGTCCTTCCTGCTACTTTCTTTCTCAAGACCAATGCTTTTTATATTAATATACAGGCTCAACAATAATAGGGACCATATGCTTTTTTTTTGTACGCTCTACAAAAAAAAACAAAGCAAAGAGCACACTTTGAGTGCATATTTTGTCAATAAACTGATCAGGTGGCTAAGGGAATAGGTGCAACAATTAGCTATTCCCCAGTTAATAAGGTAGCTCTAGAGGTCATTAAAATTTCTCCTCTGCCTTTAAAACATAAAAATTGCTCCCGGAGCTGCTTTACAATATTAATATACAGTGCGTATTTCTTAGCATCTTAAGATCAGGAGTGCACTCCTCCTCCTGATCGATGTGTTCGCCACATGTTGTTTTGCACTGTGGGTTGGTCTCAGGGCACCTGACCTGGACTCCTTGCAGATGAAGCTAAACTGGAACACACAGTCCAAGAAGACACCTAACACACCAGCTAGGATTGGTCCTTCAGTCCAGAAGACCACACTAAGTAATTTCCAAAACACACGCAGCGTGAACATGAAGTCCTCAGCACCGACTATTTCCCCCTACAGATTTGCTTCTATTGTGCCACAGCACTTGCTAAAGCAGACACAAATACCAAGGTTAAAATTTAACTTTTCCCTACACTATTTGAGTGAAAGGGGAAAATTATAATCTTGTTTGAAGAAAGGAATAAAGCAGATAGCTATATTGTAACAAGCAGATAGCTATATTGTAACAGAGGTTCAGATCTGTGAACCAGCATCAGAAGTCTTCTCATCTGGATCCTAACGAGATTCCCTCACCATGAGGTTGGTATGCCAAGGAAATGCAAGAATAAGCAGGTATATGACACCTTAAATAAAAGGATGTATCGCCAAGCAAAGTTTAAATTGACCACAAGATAGAATTCCTTCCTTTGGACAAAACCTGACTGCAATACAAAATCTTACATTCCACTTAAATTCCAATTCCAATACTTACATTCCACTGAACAGAAATATATGACCAATTTGCTTAACGANTGAACAGAAATATATGACCAATTTGCTTAACGAAGGAATGGCATGAAGTTTTGTTTTCCTGCCTTTCATTTGAATATATTAATTAAAATTACTTTTCCTTTCTCATAAACATGTTTCCTAGTCAAGTTATGATTTAGTAAATAAACACATTTGTTCTTATTTACACAGATATTTTCACAATGTCTATTTATTACCATTGTTTTACAAGTCAGTCTACTACCAAAGCACAAGAATGGCTCTCTGGTTTTTTTCCCTTGAGCAAAGAGCAAGGACAAACCCATACAATAAGCTAGTACATAAAGATTTCAGGTAAATACAGTCCTGGCTACAAAGAAAAACAGCCAGCCAAGAAAAGCAGCACAAAACCAGGTGGCTTTTGCATGAGCAGAAATACAGCAACAGTCCTCCTGAACCTCCCTGCTTTCATTTCCACACAGCAGTTACTAGCAGTTTTAAGTAGATTTATTAATCTACAGTAACAACTGTTTGTTTTGGTATCCTCCACCACTGAAACTGCTAAATTCCCACTTAAAATAAAAGCAGATAATATTAATAGCATTTATTTTTACTTGTCTTTTAAAAAGCATGACATTAACAAATACCTCGCAGAGACAGCAATATGGGCCAAAGGGTAGAAGGAATCACCCAGCACACAGCAAGACGACCTCATATGCAGATTGACAGCCTAATGCTTGTGACCAAATGTGCCTAGCCTCTATATTTCTGCACAGTGTGAAATGATGTTCAGAGATTTTAGGAAATCTGATGTCTTACTTTAACTATACTTTTTTCTGTAACCTTATCTTACCTGGCAGGATCATTTAAAGGAGGCTCAGCAAGGTAAAAATTCCCAAATTTCCCAATTCTCTTGAGGGAGCATATAACTTGCTATGGCTTTAAATCAGTTTTATGATACAAAAACAACTATCATTGGTTTGCTATCTGCAAGGAAAACACAACTGGTGATAAGGTTCAAGGACATGGAAATTCGCTGTAGCACATGCACCAAATCAAAATGCTCACCTGCTGGTTTCCCAGTCTTGGTCATCCTTCTCTCTTTCTTCTTTGGCATCAGAATTGTGTGGGTGTTTCTGCACAATCCGCATCCCACCAGCTTTCACTGGAACAAAAATTAGAGAGACACAACAAACCTCCGTAAAATCAGCATAAGTTAAGAATATTTTAAGGATGACTCTCCCTTCCCTTACCCCCCAATATTTTACAGAATAGTTTCATAGTAATCACAGTTTGAAAAAGGGGCCCAAAGTGTTTCAAAGTGGCAAGCGTGACGAACAGCTACTTCAGGACTGCATTCTCTTTCACATCATGCCATCTCTGCTCGTCCTGAGAAGTTGCAGCTCATTTTACTGCCTGCTTCCAATACCATTTAAGAAAACTCAACTCTGTTTTAATTCTCCCCCACCCCTGTAAACTTGCAGCAGTCAGAAGAAGAAATGGAGGTGATGGGTTGCATAACACTACGCAAAAGGCCACAAATGTGAATGTTAAATACTGAACAGTATAACAAAAAGCAAAGTTTAGGAGGACTCTCAACTTGCATTTAGAACAGAGCTTTTTGTTTTGCAAAACATAAGCATTTACCTCTTTTCAAATCCTTGTCATGATTTAGTTTTAGAAATTATCGAAACATGAAAGCGTTCCTTTTGAAACACAAAACAAGAAGTGAAAGCAAATCCACTTATGTTCATTATTTATCCTCTCTAAATTGAAATATAAAATAGGAACAAAGCCAGGCCTAACACTGCAGCTACTAGGGAGAGCAATAGGCAGGCTGCTCTTGATCTGCTTTCTGTTTTAATATTGTACTTTTTTTTTTTTTCCTTCAACGATTGCTATACACGTTTTTAGGACAGCATAGGCTAAGATGATGCACCTCATTAGCTAATTGGATGAGTTACATTGCCATCGGAAAACCACTATAGCAGCCAGGAGTCAATAAAACCACCTACAGACACGTTGGTTTGTGTTTCACATTGCCGCGACACAGCGAGTCTGTGGACAGCCTCGGCAGAGATGTCACAGCCAGAGCAAGCAGGATGCCAGAGCAGCACTCGGAAGGAGCCGAAGCAGCTTGCCAGCACGGCTAGGGGAGGCTGTACTTCTGACAGCCCTCCTGTGCCCAGCGACAGAGGGATTAAGGCACCTCACAGCAGTTCAGCTAATCCCTGAAACCTAGGACCAGGTTTAGTTCTCAGTCCTCAAGCAGGTCAGCAAACCCCCGGACACCCCTGTGCATAAATTATACAGCCTGGGTGAAGGCAAGCAGTAAAGTGACCCGCCCTAAGAGAAAGTGACAGCCCCTTGGCCCTGGGATTTTTTTAAATAGATTTTAAGCTTTGTGTGATATTTTAATGAGAAACTTCTGATTCAATAAAGGACATTAACTAAAGACAGGCGATCAACAGGCAAAACCAAAGAAATATCTTTTAAAATCTACCAAAACTGTGTCCCCTTATCATGCATAAAAAAAAACTCAAACAAAACACTAGCCATTTTGTGTTCTCTCTCCAGCATAAAACTTACACTTAAATTGGTGAGAAATGTTTCACACGGGATGAGGAAAGATAGGAAAGTTAGGCAACAATGTAGTTTTAAAAATGAAACAAAAATTAAAATGCCTATTAATTTTTCTTGATGCAAACTGCTTAGAAATTTGTTTGTTCACAAAAGCAAACACCCTGACTTCTGTTAAGTGCTGTCTTGTTCTAACACCTCAGTTAATCAAAGTGATTGGTATGTTTTATTTACATCAATTTATAAATTTAACATCATTGCACAATACATTCCTATTAGTTTCCTTTCAAATCACTTTTTCTGGAAGATGCTGTCTCCACAGCAACATCTGCCCGGTTACAAACAGCACTTCTGGACAATACGCGCACACTTCCAGGTTCTTCACCAGAAAACAGCACTAAATCTTCTGGTATTAATTTAGGTGGTCTAAAAATCTCTCTCCTCTCATATTGTATATCATCAGGCCACCAGCCACTTGTTTTTTCTTTATCTGTCACTGGCAAAGATACGTGCAGCTATCACGTTCAGATTTGTCTGTATGTAGAATTAACAGGGAATACAAAGCAAATAACCAGACAATTAAAAGGCATTATAGTGACTGACCAATGCAGTAACTTAATAATTTTAATAATCTGATTTTTTGCACTAGTATCAACAGGGATAGTATAGACAGCTAAAGTACATTGGTGCATAATTCAATCATCTTTAGTAATCTGGGGTTACTGTGCAGATCTGGGAAACCAAAAGAAGAATCCAGCAAACAATTGCAGTAATAATTTGTATTTCTGAGATCAAAAGTGAAATAATTAGATCAGTATCCTGTACATATAGCTGATGTACATTTCTGTCACCTGTGACACAGCATGCTCAGACCCAATCTAGTTTCAAGAGACTTAGCTTAAGAAAAGAAATACCCTTGCAACACAATTCACCTTCCTTTTCAGAAGGTCTCAACCAAGCTACACTACCTCAGGGTTAGACAGAGAGAAGAAATGATGATTATATCCACCAAGAAAAACCCACTCCATTTGCGAGATTTTCTTGGGACTTAGGATTCATCTATTTCTTACTTGCCTAGCATTTACTACATAATTTGACAGATGCTTAACACGGTGATTTTGTCACTTAGAAGTCATTCTTAAAAGAGCTCAATTTTCCTTATAGTAAATCCTGCAGAGAGAGGATTGAAATAACTGATAAACCACCTTCCAGAACGCTGTCAGAAATCAATGCCCAGAAGAGGACGGTGTCAATGACGTCATGCTGGGGTTAGGAAGAAAGCAGCTCCTGCACTGAAGAGGGAGCTCGGGCTGCTCAGGAGAAGTCAGGTGGGACCTGTGCTAAGGCAGGAGGGGACCGGGAATGGCTCCCTGTGGTGGCAATGGCCAAGAGGCCACCAGCCTCTAAAGCATGAAATAAAGAGGGGATCATCTGCCAGCATGCTCCGAGAAGAGCAACCGCACAAGTCTGTTTGCCCCACTACTGGATAAGAGCTGAGTTTTGGATTTTAATTATTATTTGTCATGTTTTCCTCACTCCGAGAGGCAGACGGGACTGTCTTGTTTTTTCTGTGAACGCCAGCCTGCATTCCTCTTAAGGGTATGACTACTCCTTTTGGAAGTGTATTAAAGAACTGTGTTAATCAATTACCATTCAAGACGATCTGGAGTCGGTAAACATTCTCAGTCTATTTACCCTTTTTTCCCCACCCCCCCCACTGCCCTGCTTTTTCAGGACTGCTCCCAGTTTCTGAGACTGAATTCTGAAATAAATCCCATCAAGTCACAGCTAGCACCAAGAACCTAGAGAAGCACCGCAGCTCAGCGACGGCTCCAGCTCCAGCTCGCTCACGTTGCAGACCCGATGGGAGTCCTTCCTGGGGGAACCTTCCAGCTCAACCCAAATCGACCACTGGTCACAGCAACTGGACAGGAACTTTTAGAAATTCAGAGTATAACCAAGAGCTTTAGCAGCTTCCCGTTTTCCTTGAGCATCGTATTAAATATTAACACAAAATTTATTTCTTATGTACCATATATAACAGATTACATTACACTGATAAGATGTATGAAAAGCCAGGACCAAGGGAAACGCAAAATATGCTGTTCTGCAAGCATAAGGGAGCATATATTAGTGTCTGACAAAACAAGAACGGAAGTAAGAGTTATTACATACCTTCACTTCACAGAAATCTTGTCTCAGAGCTATATTTTTTTTAATGTAGGAAAAAGCACATAACTATTTTCACGAACCTACTGTAAAGCTTCATAAATAAACTATTAACACAATCACCTTGCTTTATTCCTCCGCAGTATCTACTAGAAGAAATGAACAGCCAAAAGCATAATTACCGAGACCTATTTAGAGGGACTGCAAGCTGCACAAACCTACTCAGCAATGTATTATAGATGCATTGATCTCACTGACAGATGGATATTTAATAAAGCTTAAGTTGGGGCCCTCTTAAGTCTCAGAAAGGAGTTCAAAGTCGCTTCATGTAGCCTGTTACCAGCCTGAGGTCTTGAGGTTTCTTTCCATTTCATCATCCTTTGTCTTTTCAAGTGCTTTTTGTGTCCGTCCCCCCTCCCCATGTGAAAGATCAGTGCAGAGAGGAAGCTAACAGACTGCAGGCAGTCATTAAGCGAGGGCTAACTGTATACGAAAAACAATGGATTTGTCAATTCTGCTTTAATTTGATGAGCCAAATCATTCCTAACTTTTATGTGTCTAATTCATATTCAGTGGTGTAAGACACATCCGTAATTACAGGTAGGGCTCTTTATACAACCATATGCAGCAAAACCAGAGCTTTTAAGCCATTAGTTAAAAAAGATCCCCTATTCACAACTTTGCCTTGCTAGAACTTGCCTTGTTATTTATTCCACCTGTATTTATGTAGCCTTTTTGTTTGGTTGGGTTTTTAAGAATTTTTTACTTTAATTTCATTAAAAATTGTTTCCAAACTGCCCTATTGCATTATATTATTATTCAAGGATCTAAATTGGCTTGAGACAGAGGATTAAAACGTAGCTTCAGCCCCCAGAGTAAATATAAGCTGTCACTAGTTAGCACATTTACTGTGGATTTTCCAAGTGTTAAAAGACCACAGGGCCACTTTCCTCTGCCAACCAGTCCAGAACTGTCTTCTTCCAGAAATGATCTGTAGATACTGTAAAGCATTAGATTTTTCTGGCCTCAAAGTCAGACTTGGTGATCACCTTCCTTCCAAAGCTGAATTGGTGCATACCCACAAAAACCCCCTCAGGAATGCTAATGATCTTAAAAGACACATAGCTGAAAAAGTTCTTCAGTTCATATGTGGATGACTTGAAGAAAAAGATAAAAATAATAATACTGAAATACTCTGACAGCAAGGGAAAACTGTACTGTACTCCAGTTGTACTTTTGCACTGTGCATCGCTAGTTTCTCATGTGGTCTATGGAGACTCACTTCAGGTCTTTAAAGAAATTCCACCTGTTTCAAACATGCAACATACAACAACATCAAAAAAAACAGTTACGAAGCACCTAAATGAAAATATCTGCCATTTGTCCTTCGTTCCCTTTCCATCAATGATGCAGCAGGAAGACACAGCTAAACCAACCTAAGGTCTTAACCATCCCTTCACACTGAAGCTGTCGTTTACCTGACCTCAAGGCGAGCCAGCTCGAGGAGCTATGGCAGCAAAAGCTGTCAACATTGGGAAAGGTGCTTTGGTTTGGTTCCTTGGACCAGCTCACCAGGAGGTCAGGTAAGAGCTAATGCCATGGCAAGGGAGGCTGCAGAACTGGGATGACTCTGCTCAGCCAAGAGATCAGCTTAACTGTACTGCTGAACTGTATTTGCCATGCAAAGCAAAGCCATTATTTCTCACTTCTATTATCTATTTAAAGGAATTTCAGGTCCTCATTATAAAAAGAGCAGAATTCAACTAGGGTTCAAAAATTGTTTTCAAATTTAGCTTTAAATTCCATCAATTCACTTGAATATAAAACTAACGTGTGAATTAAGAATTATAGCATTTTTTGACTGAAACACTTAAAAAAAACCCCCAACTAT
Source organism: Pelecanoides urinatrix (assembly GCA_013400755.1). Classification (NCBI taxonomy): domain Eukaryota; kingdom Metazoa; phylum Chordata; class Aves; order Procellariiformes; family Procellariidae; genus Pelecanoides; species Pelecanoides urinatrix. Next base: position 412,096 of record VZTQ01005264.1, read on the forward strand.
TCCACCAGGAAACACTAGAAGACACATGAAAAGTTACTGGTGCAGGAACCAAAGTTCCCTTTTTTAAGAAAACCTCAATTAAGAAAAAGAAAAACTAACAGTACATGAAGGAACAAAACCTGGATACTGCGAGTAACCAAACCCCACCTGTATACAGAGAGGAGCTGCCGTCTATGGACGGTGGCAGATCAGTGCCCCACCGACGGTGAAATGCAGCTCCTTAACCCGACCACCCGCTGCTCTGCTCACCCATGAGCATGCAGCAGCGGCTGGAAGGTGCCGGAGCTCCTTTGCTGGGCAGCCAGCAAGCAGCTTGTTTCCTACCCTGCCAGCCTCCAGAAGTAAAGCTAGGAGCGTGCAGCCTGCTCTAGCACTCGCAGCGTAACGCCCACAGGCAAAATGGATGCAGGGAGTACCCTTAACTTGCAGTTTGTCTGTTCGCACTCAGCTGTGTTGCGAACAGCCAGGCAGGCTGTGATGTGGCTGCGACTGCTCCTTTCCCCTTCCCGCCTTTGTCAGCCCCGGGCGGTGGTGTCACAGGCCTCCGCCGCCCTTCGAGGAGGGGATGCCCTCACGGACGAGGCCCGATGAAGACAACGCTGTCTCCCGGGTCAGAAGCTGGAGATGCCAAGCAGCACAAACCCGATGAGGATCTGTGCGCAACCGGGGAGCTCCTCTGGGAAGAGCAGGGCAGGGAGCCTCGCCCCCGTTACCGGGGAAGGCTGCCAAGGGCAGGGAAAGCCGAGGGAGAGAGGGCGAGCAGCGGGCAGAGATCGGGACGGGGACCCACGCACCCCTCCCGGGGCCAGAAAGCCGGACCAGGCGTTGCTTTGGGCGGCGGCCCCCGAGCGGAGGAGCACGGGGAAACCACCGGGGGACCCGCCCGAGACCGCCCTCGCCCTCCTCAGCCCCGGGCAGGGCCGAGGAGGAACTTGGCGGGGAACCGGTGCCCGACCGGGCTCTCTCGGCTCCCCCGGCCCGCGGCTGCCCAAGCCGCCCCGGCCCGCCCCCCGTCCCATCCCGTCCCCAGGGGTGGGAAGAGAAAGAGCGGAGAGACGGGAACCGGCGGCCGTACCAGCAGGAGGGTGTCCGGCCCGCGTCTCTGCTTTCTCTTTGGGAGGCGAAGACATTTTTACTGTGGCAGCGGCCCCGCACCGGGCACCCGCACCTCAACGCCGAGCAACGGCCAACGGCCAGCGCCCAGCCTGCCCCGCGCCGCGCTACCCGCCGCGGCCCCGCGCCCGCCCTGTCAACGTGGCCGTCGGGCGCCGCCGCCAGGACGCGCCCCAGCGAGGGCGTGACCGCGGACGTGCC